>CAIGRS010332609.1:4046-17233 GCA_903798395.1 Fraxinus floribunda
AAAGGTGAGAATTTATGTCCAACAATCAATCAAGGGGTGATAGGACCGAGTCTGGACAGTACAAGAAAACCGTCCGATCCAGCAGTTTCCATCAGCAGCGCCATTTCTCCGGCGCCGTTAAGGGTGGTGGTGGAGGTGGAGGCGGCTCCTCCGCTACTACCGCTAATCCCTCTATCCCCAACCGCAGGTACATATGTATGCGCGTGCGTATATTTTGTCGAATTTGTCTTGCACAATATATATGTTCACCTGCACACGTGCATGGGTGTATGGATGGATGTACTTGCAAATGAGTGCTTTGTTTTGTTTGTACATGTAAACTAGGGTTTGTGTTTCACTTGGATTGTTAATTATTTTTGGGCGTGCAGTCTTAAGAAGTCGAACAGCAATGTACAAGGGGGGCAATATAGGGTGCGCAGTCCGAATGTGAACCAGGATTCGCGTCATTCATTCCAAGCGCCTGTTGTACAGAATGGTGCTCAACGACATCAGCCACCACCTGGTATGATTAGAGTGCTAGTGATGTTCAGATGAGATCAGTCTATTAATTTTTAGTATTAAAATATGAAAAGTGCATAAGGGGGCTAAATTTTATGATGGGATTTTCTAGCTTGGCTTGGCTGTGGTTGTGAGTTATTTGTTTGATCTTGCAGCATTCTGATATGAGTAGTAATGCCATTTTTCCTTTATTTCCATTTTTTAGTATTGTACGTTTGTTAATTTAAGTAGCTGTTATTTTAGGAGTGTCTGATGCATTAGTTACAAGTAAGAGTGTAAGTGTCACCCCGATCGACACTCCAACTCAGAGAATCACCCAAGCTGTTCCAAGATCTCCGTCATCTAATGTTTCTATCGCAGCTCCATCTACCAATGCTTCTACTGCTAGCTCTGATACCAACACCTCTGCAACACCTGCAAAGGGTATGGCTACCGGTACTTGATATGCGTTTGAAGTTATATATAAGCATTTTGGTTTTATTTGAATATTAGAATGTCTCTTTTATGATATTTTATCATCAATTCCTCGTCTTTGTTTTCTGTAACTGTAATTATTGATTCTATGGTTTTTGGATTCCTTAGCTCCAGCAGATGCTTCCAACTCATTTTCTCTACAGTTTGGGTCTATAAGTCCTGGACTTATGAACGGAATGCAGGTACTGTCAATTGTATGAAATCCAATATGCTTTTTGTTTCTGCTTATAAATTTGTGTCGCAGTTTCTTTACTTTTATTTTTAACGATACCTCGTGTTGTCCCCTCATGTTTATAGATTCCTGCTCGAACAAGCTCTGCCCCACCAAATTTGGATGAGCAAAAAAAAGATCAGGTCTGTGGTGTTTCTCCTCTGTCCAGGTGTTCAATTGAAAATAGATATGCGTTCCTCTACGTATGAGAGTAAGATTAAAATACTAAAAAAGGTACCTTCTACTAGATACAATGGAAAGTCGCTGCTCTAAATCTCTGAGCGGTTGTCTCATTGGTCTTATTGTGTGCCATTTTTCAGAAACTTGTGTTTTTAGTGTTACCCTTTTACTTACATGTTTATACATTCAAATACATGAGTATTAAAATTTGCATGAACACATTATAGAAATTTCGTTTAGAACTACCACAAAATTATCTTTCAACAGTCAATATGTAGTTGATATGAGCTGTTTCAAAGATAGTTTTGTCGCTCAAGTTGCACACTGTGATGCTAACCTTCCATGCTATTATTTTCAACAGGCCTGTTATGACTCTTTAAAAGCTGCACCTGCAGTGCCAACGCCATCCATTCCCAAACAGCGCCTGCCAATAAAAGACACAAGGGTCCTTGATCAACCCAAAACTGGTGAAGCTCAGCCAGTATCCAAGTTGAAAAGGGATTTGCAAGTTTCAGCTGCACCTCCCACAACTCAAACTCAAAAACCGTCTGTACAGCCTATGTCTGGGATGTCCATGCAAATGCAATTTCACCAGTCACAGGTTCCAGTTCAATTTAGTGTCTCTAATCCTCAAATTCAGTTGCAGCCCACGCCAACCTCATCTTTGCCAATCCCAATACCAATGGGGATGTCAATTCCTTTACCCATGGGAAATCCACCAATGTTTATTGCAGGTCTTCAACCACCACATGCGATGCAGTCTCAACGATTGATGCATCAGGGTCAAAACTTGAACTACTCATCGCAAATGGGTCCTCAGATTCCTCCTCAGTTGGGTAGCATGGGAATTAATATGACCCCACAATTTCCCTCACAACAGGCTGCAAAGTTCACTTCTTCTCGTAAATCAGTAAAAATTACTCATCCTGAAACTCATGAAGAATTGAGACTCGATGGGTCATTAGGTCCGAGCTCACACCCTAATGTGCCACCTCCTTCACAGCCTATTACATCATTTCCTCCTAATCATCCGATGAGCTATTATTCTAATTCTTATAATTCTAGTTCCCTCTTTTTTACACCTTCAAGTTCCGTTCCACTGAACAGTGCCCAGATTCTTCCCAGTTCTCAGCCACTGAGGTTTATTAATCAGGTCTGCCCTTCCTGAAGATTGTAACTGGTCTTACATAACTTCTGTTTATAACATCTGTAGACATTTGCACAATATTGCACAGTCATCAAGTATGGAGAGGGCGATAAATTATTTGATAATCTATTTGCCTGGATAATTTCAATGCAGGTGACCGTGAAACCAGCTGCTGGCCCTCACGTGGATAAAGGCATATTGCCATCTAGTGCGAAGGGAGAATCTATGAAACCTGTAAGGCCACATGGGGAAGATTCACGTCGTCCTCAAAAGGATTTTGAACCTTCATCTTCAAGCCATTTGCAGATGTCAAAGCCCAGTGTTGAACTATCATGTACAGTGTCCATAACAAATAAACAATCTGGTACTGTGTTAGGTTCTGTTAATGTGGAGACTGAAGGGCCCAAAACTTTGTCTTCTGCTTCTCAAGCTCTTGTTGATGATATTGCATCTTCACAATCCAGTGGTGCTGGAAAAGCTAGAGATAGAACAGTCAATGGACCTGACTCCATTGCCGATGAACAGAAAAAACCGAGCAACAGAGTACAGTGGGATCAGGTATTTTATTGTTGTTTTGTGGTCCAATTGTATTATATATAGTACCAGCTTTACCATGATTGGTGAGTTGCTCATCATCTTTGCAGGTTTGTTCGCAATCTCCATCTGCTTCAGGTTTGTCCCCTCAATTCCCAATACCTGAAACTTTGGAAGCTAAAACAAGTATTTTGTCACGAACTAGTGTGATGTTGGAAACTGCAAAAGAGTCATCATTAATAACTACAGCTACTGCTTCAGAGGCTTATGATTCAAAAAGTGATAGAGTTGCTGAAGGCAAGACAAGTCGGTCATCAAATATTTTAGACACGAATAATGTGAAAAACATTCTATCAAAGACTGAAACATTGGGAAAAAGGGACGAAGGAGAAGTAAACTTGTCCGAGAGTTCCAAACCACATAACAGTATCCCAGAGACATCTTCAAAATCTATTTCTCCAGAATCTTCTGAAATCACTTCTAATCATGAAGATAGCTCTTCTCAGGAGGTACTGGCCTGCAGCAGGGATGGTAGTTTATTGGAAACTGCGCAGCAAAAGTTGGAAGAATATACTAGTTGCTCTGAAGATGTTAGTGTGGTGGATGATTTAATTGCATCTACTTCCATGCTGGATGGTGGAAGTGCAAATGGTGCATCTGCTAGAGATGATAAGACCTCAACTTCAGACTCTCCTTTAAGTGTGCCTGATAGTGGAAATAGTAAAGAAGCTTCTGTTGTGAACTCTGCTATTGTAGACCAAGATTCCCACCCTATTTCAATTCCATCTCCTTCTGACAGTGTTTTGGAAAGTGAAAATGAAGGCATTGAGAACAATAGTGTTGGATTCGCTTCTCCAAGACCTTCTGGCGTCAAAGAAAAAGGTATGTCAGAGCCAAATGTGGCCAAAAGTACCATGCCTAGGGCGAAGAAGAATATAAAGGAATTATCTCGAAAAGCAGAAGCTGCCGGTACAAGTTCTGATCTTTATATGGCATATAAGGGTCCAGAAGAAAAGAAAGAAACTGATGCCCCAGCACAAAGCACAGAGAACACTCTGAGCAATACCACTGATGTGACTCAGGATATTGCCATATCAAGTCTTAAAACTGGTCAGAATAAAGTGGAGCCAGAAGATTGGGAAGATGCTGTTGACATCTCTACTCCAACGTTAACCATGAAAAATGATCAGCAGGTTAATGATCGCGACGGCGATGGATTAATGACTAAAAAGTATTCCCGAGATTTCCTCCTCAAATTTGTTGAGCAATGTACTGATCTTCCTGAGGATTTTGTGATCCCCTCAAATATGGCTGGTGCCTTGATGGTCTCTAGTATTAATATTTCACGTGAATCCTACCCAAGTCCTGGAAAAAAATTTGACAGGCCTATTGGGGGGTCCAGACCAGATCATCATGGAAGTGTCATGGGTGATAAGGACAAATGGAGCAAACTACCTGGGCATCTAATGTCAGGGAAGGTAGATATGCGGATGGATATTGCTTATGGGAGCAACATGGGATTTCGGCCTGGCCAAGGAGGTCGTGCACAGACACCTATTCAGCATGCTGGACCAATGCAGTCCTTGGGACCACAGGGAGCTCTGCAAAGGAATAACTCTGATTCTGACAGATGGCAGCGTGGAACTGCCTTTCAGAAGGGTTTAATGCCTTCTCCTCAGACACCGTTACAGATAATGCACAAAGCTGAGAAGAAATATGAAATAGGTAAAATTTCGGACGAGGAAGAAATCAAGCAGCGGCAGTTGAAAGCCATCTTAAACAAGCTTACTCCTCAAAACTTTGAAAAATTGTTTGAGCAAGTGAAGCAAGTCAACATTGATAATGTTGTAACTCTCAATGGGGTGATCTCTCAAATATTTGATAAAGCTTTGATGGAACCCACATTCTGCGAGATGTATGCTAACTTCTGCTCTCATCTAGCTGTGGAGTTGCCTGATTTGAGCGTAGAAAATGAAAGAACTAATTTTAAGAGATTACTTCTGAACAAATGTCAAGAAGAATTTGAGAGAGGAGAAAAGGAAGAAGAAGAGGCAAATAAAGCTGATGTGGAAGGTGAAGCTAAACAGTCAGACGATGAAAGAGAGGAGAAGAGGCTCCGAGTACGGAGACGCATGTTAGGTAATATAAGACTAATTGGAGAACTGTACAAGAAGAGAATGCTGACAGAGAGAATAATGCATGAGTGCATAAAGAAGCTGTTGGGCCAGCATCAGAATCCTGACGAGGAAAATATTGAAGCCTTGTGCAAATTAATGAGCACAATTGGTGAGATGATAGATCATCCCAAAGCCAAGGAGCACATGGATACCTATTTTGAAATGATGGCGCAGTTGTCAAACAATAAGAAACTATCTTCTAGGGTGAAGTTCATGCTGAAAGACTCAATTGATCTGAGAAAGAATAAGTGGCAACAGAGGAGAAAAGTTGAAGGGCCAAAGAAGATCGATGAAGTGCACAGAGATGCTGCTCAAGAACGTCAGGCACAAGCTAGTAGGCTAGCTCGTGCTCCCAACATTGGGACTTCTGGTAGAAGAGGTCCACCTCTGGATTTTGCTCCTAGAGCTCCCAATATGTTATCTTCTCCTAGTTCCCAGATGGGTGGTTTCCGTGCTGTACCCCTACAGCTTCGTGGCTCTGGTTCTCAGGATTTTCGGTCGGAGGAGAGACATCACTTTGAGAACAGAACGACTGTTTCTCTGCCTCAAAGGCCCCTCAGCAATGATACCATAACCCTGGGGCCCCAAGGTGGTCTTGCAAGGGGAATGGCTTTCAGAGGGCAGCCATCAGCACCTGGCCTTCCTTTGGTTGAGATGTCAAGTCCCGGAGATGCACGTAGGATAGAACCTGGGCTAAATGGATTTAGTTCTATGCCAGAACGGACAGTTTATGGTCAAAGAGACGATCTCAGGCCGAGATATATGCCAGAAAGGTTTTCTGTTCCATCTGTTTATAACCAATCAAATCCACAAGAGCAAAGTATTAACCATGGGAATAGAGATATTAGAAATGCTGATCACTTCTTCGATAGATCTCTACCTACTTCTCCCTCTACACAAGATTGGCCCCCAACTTCTATGCCAGATGCTTCATCAGAAAAGATGTTGCCAGAAGAGCGCTTGAAATACGAGTCCATGTCCACAATTAAAGAATTTTACAGGTATCATCATTTATCGTACCCTGTGTTTCTTATCTGTCTGTTAACTTTTGATTTCTACATTACCTCTCACAACTAGCATTTGACTATGTTTCTCGTATATTGTTAATGTGCATGTTAGGAAAAGTTATATGAAGCTCAGTCACGAGGCTTTGCAATTCCAATTATTGACCAAAACACCGAAAGAAATCTTGTCATATATTTATTCAAATATATGTAGACCTAGTACAAATCCGTAGGTAGGAAATGAAGCCACTTGGTGACCATTGATGATACATCCAGCAAAGCTACTGGAGTTGAGGACATGAATGATATTAGATTATGCTATTTATAGGTGTTATACATAGATGATGCTGTTGTTTACAGTAAATTTGGTTGAGATTTGAGAGCAGGATCACAATAGGATTACTGTTTTGTCACACTAAGCTGGTGCTTCGTTTGGTGTTCATGATACTGTAGTTAAATTACTTTTCATTCGTTCTTTTACATTATGATGGAAATGCTACTTAGCAGTCTGATATCATAAACTAGGATGATCTTGCTCATCCATTTTTGCTTGTAAAGAATATAAATTAATTGTCCACCAAGAGTTGATTATTGTATCACGACAATCAGAAGGGTGGATATTATAGAAGTGTCTTTGTAGGGCTATGCAGAGAGCCTGGAACCAGTAAACTAGCCAGCCAATAAGTATGGTTCACGTTTAATCTTCAGTTTTTTTCCCACAGTTAATACTTGGTACCTTCTAGCCCCAAAGAGAGAGAAGCCAAATTAGAATGAAAAACACTAAGCAGTTGGCTCATTGTCGAGTGAAAAATGCCCCAACAAATTACAAGCATGGTTGGGAAGTGTTTATAAATTGTTTGAATCATATATATATAAAATATTTATAAAAAAATGAGTGGTAGATAAGTGTGTAGTACTTGCACATCCCTTGAAATGTGTGGATAAAAAATGATTTTGAGTGTGTATAAATATTTTGTAAATATGAGCCAAGCATAAGCTTAAATACTATTTTCTATCTTTGAACTTTTGCATGTTGTGAATGGAATTGCTGCTGTCATTCAAGGTTAGTTGTCACCAGCTCTTGCAATTTCTGTCAAAAAGCTCTGATTTCATGATTTTTATTTCTGAGTTGGTAAAGTGTTTGATATTTTTAATTTTCTTTTTTCAATATCATAAATTCTTCTTTACTTTTACCTGTTTGGTGTTTATTTGTATCAAAATTGAGGCAAAACATCTGTTCCTGTAAAATTAAAAGTTACTCTTTCTATTTAGTCCAAGTCAAATATTAATTTCAAAACACACATTTACAACTCCTACCCATTTATTAACTACTCATTTCTGGGACTCAATACTATTCTTCCTAAAAAGTTACTAATAATTTTACCCGAACACTGCTAAATATACCATTATGGCCTTTGTAACTTAAGTAGGCCTATGGAGGATCAAATTCAATGACAAATGCAAGTCTGCTGGAGAAGCAGGAAAGACAAACAAATAGGGATTTTCATAGGGGTAATCCTTTTTGCATGTAAAAGAAATCTATATATAAAGTATATATGGTTGGGTTTTGGAACCATGAGGTTGGTCTGAATCTTAATTTTGGTTGGCTCTGGGTCAGTGTTCTGAACTTGGTTTTTTGTGTTGCATTTCAATGTGATAAATCTTGGCTGGAACTGAAAGTTATGTTGCATTTTTATATAGGAACTCATGCACAAAATTTGTTTTCTGGACTGGGATTCATTTTGTTGAATTAGTTATCACATGGGAAGATGAAGTTATATCTCACTTAACGATGAATTCTTCAACACACACATATATATATATATATATACACACACACACACACACACACACAATTGTACTCTCTTCAACATAAATTAGTGGGGGTGTTTAAGGATTTTGACCATGGTTTTTATCAAGGTAACTTATGAATCCCCGTTTTTATCTGGGCAACTTGTGGATAATTTCTGTCTAATTTTTTTTTGCCCTTTTCAAAAACCATTCTTGGGATTCTGTTATGGTTTTTTTGTGATGCTGCCAAAAGTTCTCGACAGCAGCAGTTTTGTAAAAAGTAATTGGGGGAACATGCTCTAGTTTGAACCAAAATTTGCAAAATTTTTGTTTGCTGAAAATTTTCACATATTTCATATTTTGGAGAGGGGTCAAATACTATGGTTTTGCTAGTTTGATATATTATGCCATAGGCTCTGCTTTGTGAATTGCTTTGTGAATTAGGTATTCCATTATGATGTCACTCTAGTGGGCTCTAAAATTTTGATGGGGGTTCCTATCACAGCCCTGGTTGTTCAATAACAGGTTGTCCTTAGAAATTATTATGAATTTTATTACATAAGATGGGGTGACAACTTTAATCTTGCTTTACAGAGTGAGATTTAGAGCTGATTGCAAGTTCTCATGTCCTGTTCCTTAAGATTAAGAACTTGTGGTTCTCCCTCTTTCCATTTTTTAGTCTTTTTCTGTTTGCTTTTTAAGCATGTCAATGGAAACATGCTGCTTTTTGCCTCACATGGCTTGAGGTGAGATGATTTCATGTTTATCTAGTCATGCGAATTGTGGCTAAAGCTTGAGGTACAATTAGTAAGTGTGTTAAATTATATTAGCCAAGGGCTTTTGGTGTGCAAGGTTATTAGGATGCGTGCATTCGTTTATATGGTTGTTAACCTACCCCAGAAAATTAATCTATAATGTGCCATACCAATTTCTCTCCGTCTACCTATTGAGCACATACTCTGCTTCTGCTTCTCCATCCCAAGTCCCACCTTTCTCTCAATCTTCTTCTGTCATAATCCTGCTGAATGCCACCCCTGCAAGTAAACATGTCTTTGCATCTGTATCTAACGAGCGTCTCCCTGTTTTCTTAAAGCTTCAATCAATGCTGCCGGGATCTATCCTAGACCATAATAACGCCATTAGTTACCATTTTGATACAAAAATATAATCCTAATTAGTCGATTGGGCAATCACCTGGCTTAATCTCCTACCCAGTTAGCTACTATAATCTAGGGCAAATTTGTAATCAAAATTTTCAACTTTTAAGGCCTTACAAGGTACTCCATACCATCATTAACTACTTCATACAGTACCATTATTTACATAATTATCAAAATCCCAAGTAATAATTTGTTCTGGATCTTGGCAATGAGGTCAATGGAAAACAATTGAAGTTTAACACTTTTTTTTAACTGTTCTTTTTGTACTTGTATCCATGTCTTGAAGTCGAAGTGTGTGCAAGGGCTTGCAGGTGGGCGTTATAGTAGCTCGGACTTCTTTTTCTTTCTAGGTCATAGAAGGAGCCAGTGCGAAAGATGGCTATTCCTTAGGCAAGGAGCGCTTCCTCTAGAGAATATGGAATATGTCTGAATTTCCTACACTGTAATCAAGGATATAATAAAGTGTGGGTGCTACTTTTGTGGAGATTTGGTGATAACGAATGATGAGATTTAGGATTTTGATGATGGGAATCCTGTGGTAGCGCTGGAACCATACCTTTAAAGTGGGGATGGATTACTTTTCAATCTTTTTCTGGCTTTAGTCAAGTTAAGATTACTTATGTATCATCACTTTCGTCCCTTGGTTTTATGGCATGAATGCAATCCTCGTCATATGAAAGTGGACGCTTTGTTAACTACTTTTTTGGGGCAAATTAACTAGATCATATATGCGTGTGTATTTAGCTGTCAGTTTATGCGAATGGATTACTTTTGTGGGCAACCTTTGTTGAGGATCAGAACGTAGGGGCTGGCTATTGCTCTCAGGACTTCGAGCTTGGTGAAGTTAGCATTATCAGTTATTATACAAGACTTGTTGACTGTTTTGTTTTAGTTTCAAAATTACTCGAACAAGTTCAATATTGTTGTTCCAAAATATTCATTCCTCGGAGCCTTTTCCTGCCAAAAATTTAATTTGTTGCTCTTCACATTTGGTCAACACTAGAACCCTTTTTTCTACGTATTTTTATGAAGATGAAAATTGAAAATCTGTCTTTTCAGCGCAAGAGATGAGAATGAAGTTGCTTTGTGCATCAAGGAATTGAATGCTCCCAGCTTCTATCCATCAATGATTTCTATCTGGGTTGCTGATTCTTTTGAGAGGAAGGACACGGAGAGAGATCTGTTGACGAAGCTCCTGATTGGTCTCATGAAAACTCGAGATGGCATGATAAGTAAAGATCAGCTCATCAAAGGGTATGCCTTCTCTGATTGTCACGAGGTGGAAACTTAATTCACACCTTTAATTGATTCTCAGGTTTCACTTTTGTTCTGTTCTATCTTCGCTTGGGCAGGTTTGAAGATGTTCTCACTACATTAGAGGATGCTGTAAACGATGCCCCCAAAGCAGCAGAGTTTCTTGGCCGCATCTTTGCCAAAGTCATAATGGAGAACGTCATTTCATTAGCTGAAGTTGGGCGGTTGATCTTTGAAGGTGGGGAAGAGCAAGGACGTCTGGTTGAAATAGGTCTTGCAGCCGAAGTCCTTGGGATTATCTTGGAGACAGTTAAATCAGAAAAGGGTGATTCCCTATTGACTCAGATCTGTTCAAGCTCAAATCTGCGGCTAGAAAACTTCAGGCCTCCTCCAGGTTCCAACAAATCTTGGAGACTCGATAAGTTTACTTAGTATAGTAATAATGCTCATTGTATCTGGTAGAAGAAATTCATGACTAGTTCTTTAGGTCGCCGTTTATATTTTGCAGATATATGTTTCGTTCTGGGTAGATGGAAATTCATATAGGGGGTTAGTTTGATGTTTCTATATTATTAAAATTATTTGGAAAATTACAACTGCTAAATGTTCAATTGAGCATCATCTCATCTCTTTACTTTTCTCAAGTTGTTGATTCCTTGTGTTTCGGTGGGGGAGGCAGACTGCAGTTCCATAATTAAGTGTACTTTACATAGATATAATACAGTTGAGATCTGAAGAACTCTCTAATTGCTCGCTATGGTCCTCCAAAGCCTCAGAAACTCAGTACTTTTTGGCTGCAGAAAATGTTAACGAGTATGAACTTCCCGCTGAATTTTTGTGCGGATTATTAGAAATCGTGAACTCCATTATGTTAAATTTCCATTCCTTTCCCCAACCCAGTTTACATAAATACTGTGACACTTGGAATGCTTCTACTATCTGTGTGCGCGCGGTTTAAGTTAAGTTCTAGCTGGCTTGTTCTCTTCATATTTTCTGCATTCAATTCCAGGTGAGATGCATACTGGCAGGTAACGACTGATCTATAAAGGAAATATTGTGCCTGAAATAAGTTTTTCTCAATTATTGGTTTGTCTATAAATGGTTTGTATTAATTATTCGTATAGTTTAGGAATGGTTTGTAAAAATACATTTATGAAATCAAATATTAAATTCTGTTTCAATGTATAACTTTTCTAATCATTTTCGTTGGACAGTTCTGTTTCAAACCTTGCTGAACTTGGAATTGCTCTATTAAAGACCTGATTTTTCACTCAAAAGTGAAAAATATTGCTATAAATTATCATCGTGTTCGCGGGGTAGTAAAAATAATGTACTAAAAGTTTTTTCCTATCATGCCATTTTTGTTGGTCATGTCGACAATTTTGTTAGCCGTTGTTTGATGGTCATTATTTGATAAAAACAAAGTTTTGAATGTAGAATTTTTGGAGAGTATATGGTTAAAAAGTAGGGAAAAGTTTCGAATTTACGTGCTGAATATTTTATTGTGTTAATGTATGGTTGAAAATGAGTATATAAAATAAATAATGATCGTCAAACATGGGCTTAATTTGGCATGCATATGTAGCCGTCGAGAGACGTGCTTAAACTAAGTCCATATTTGGTACATATTAAAATTTTTATTCTCATTTTTTTAATTCATTTTTAGTCACATTTTTCAATAAAATAATATTTTTTATCGAATCAATAACTTTTTCTTTTTTTCAACTACACATTCTTCATCAATATACTATTTCAGAATACATTTTTTTTTAAAATAATGTGATTCAAACACACCCTAAATTTAATAAGAAATAAGTTCTTTTGAGGCAAAATAAATCCTTATTTACTAATTGAGAATTAGAACAAAACAAAAATTAGCAATCAAAATTATTGAATGGAGACGCTCTTTTTAACCTAATGAAGCAATTTGGTGAGCCGTGTTGGTTTGAATCGGTCAGAATTGAAAAGCGGAAACACATTCCCCTTGGCCGAATCACACACCCTTCTCGTAAAATTCCCTGTATGTCCCATTTAAGACTAATTTACAGTGCAGTTATTCCCCCCCACGCCCCCTATTCTTCTACAGTCCAGAGAGAGAATCACAATGCATTATCAGGCCTAAACGAAGAGAAATGGCCGGTACACTGAGATCCAGTATTTTGCGCCACATTCAGGTCCATGTTACCATGTATCTCCGACCCTAACCCCAAATGGATCCAAATTGGCCGCCGTCCGATCAATGTGCCCTTAAAAAAAAATATTTGGTTGAAGCCCAATTTAGCCCATTATCCAACCCAATAGCCACGGTCCAAATCAATATCCTAATTTTGGTTAAGCCCAATTTCCCCCTCTCAATTTGAGAAACCCAATTTCATCCGACCCTCTTCTCACTCACTTTACCTAAACTCACCAAACTCTCTATCACTCTCTCAAACCGGCAAACCCGAAACAGGACCTGCTCCAGCTCCGTCCCTGTCGGCTGCCTCCGAGGTCCGTCCGCCGCCGAACGGCCAAAGCCCCAAGCCCATCTGCAGCTCCGCCTCCGCTGAACAGCAGCGATCGGCGACACGACCAAGGTAAGGTATTCTAAATCTAGAATATAGATGAATCCATGATGTAGTAAATAATAATGAAATGCTTTATAAATCTTCTATATATATAAAGTGCCTATGAAACGGAAATTCTTGTTTTAACGAAAAATTTAACGGAATTCGTTGTTTCAACGGAAAATCTCTTTTCTCCGTTAGTTTTATTGTT
>CAIGRS010332630.1:0-12710 GCA_903798395.1 Fraxinus floribunda
AAGGGAGGTCGGTTGGTAGAATGCCACTCGAGATTTTGAAAATCGATATTAGCCATAACTCAAGATTTTGAAAATCGATATTAGCCATAACTCAAGAAGTGAGTACTGAGTTCTGATACCAATTGAAAGCTCAAGATAGTACCAAGAGGGGGGTGAATTGGTTATTAAAACTTTTTCGTTGATTACTCAAGATTTTAATATAATGAACACACAAATTATAGATAAATAAACTAAATACAAGTATGCACGTAAATAGAACGATATAAGCTTGCACAAAGTAAAAAGAACGTAAGTAAAAGGGTTAGAGATGGCAAACGATATAATTTGGAGGTTCAATTACGTCCCCTGTACCATGCTCTCCGTCACGAGCAAGGCGTTTTTTACTATGTTTATTGACTTATGGTGCAATCTAACCCTCTACAAAGCTTCCGGTGACTTACAACAAAGGAGCACCGATCATTTTACAATGTTGAACTTTCCGGGACCTCAACACGACCCACAATTCAAAATGAAATTACAAGTGAAATCTTCTCTTCTTATCGAATGATAGAATCAAGGTTAATAACAAGAAGAGAAGAGGCACGCTCTTCAATAGATGGAAATGAGTGTAGCTCAAAGTGTTGAAATGAAAAACTTCTTGAAGAACCAAAGATTTTTCACAAAGTTAATCGCTCAAAGGTTTTTCAAGAATTTTATTGCTTTTGATCTTCTTAAAGATAGAGAATAAGAAGGTTATGATCAATAAAAACATCTCTTTAATGCTCAAGAAAAGTTCTTGCAAGTTGGGAAGGAATGGGGGTATTTATAGCACTCAAACTGTCAAACATTCTTCCGTATCAAATGTGCTGTATCGGACGTCCGGCAAATACCGGGCGATCAAATACCCGTTATTTTTGTCAGAAAATTAGAATGTTCGAAATTTGACCGTTGGAGCCAAATTTGGCCATACCTCCGTTACGCCACTTTTGGCTCGAAACGTCCTCGTTTCTTATTTTTATCAAGTGTAGGTATTCGAGGGACATTTTAAAATATTTTTCAAAGTATTTGTTATATTTAAAACATACATGTTTCGATTTTTACATTTGAAAACATATTTTCGAGTAAAACATTTTTGTCGTGATTTTTCAATCGTAAATTCAAGACTTTAAGCTCGTCACGATTCATTACCAAGTATTGAAATGTTTCACTTTTACATATGATTGCGAAAAGTTTAAGTACTTTGTTTGAACATCTTGACGTGCATTGCTAGATGGTACTTCGACTTTTGTCTCGATTTTTGTTGATGCATCTTTTAACGGATTTTGCCATATCATTTTTCATAATCTCGATTGATTTTGTTTCCACGTTGATTATTGTATGCAAATTACTTGGTCTCGAGCTTCATGTCATCAATTTTATTCATGTGCAATAATCACTATAGACAGTTGAAATTAATTTGCTAGTAATAAACATAATTTATTTGAGATAATCAAAATGAGACATCAACCATAGGTCAACAATACTAATTTATTAGTTTAAACTTGTAATGAGACAAATATTTTAATATTATAACATTTATATTTAGAATGTTTTATTCTAAGTCTTATAGTGAAATTTCAGACCAATATATTTATTATTTAACTTGTTTGAAAGATGCAATTTTTATGTCGTTAAAACTGTAATTTGAAACCAAATTAAACTGCAAAAATTATTTTATTTGAAAAAATAAAATAGTTTTATTTCGTTTAAAAATTTCCCAAACCTTCTAAAATAATTTAGTTTAAAAGTAGTTCAAAAATCGTTTAAATAGAACATTGTTCACCCCGTACTCGAAATGGCCAAACCAATCCGACCCTTTCAGTAATTAGCCAAGAACAACCCTTTCAATTTAAGCTGCATTTAGTGCAGTTGTATATGCTTTGATGCCGACAGCAGCACCCGCTTGCTGGCCTTAGTTTCAAACCAAAATATTGAAGTGGAAACAAATTTTGCAACAAGATATGGACAATAATTGTGCTGTCCATTTATGTCAAACTTTCCCATTTGCTTAACAGAAGAAACCAAAGTCTTTGTGATATTGCCACTTGATAAATTAATAATTTGGCCAGCCTATTTTTGTTACCTAAAAAACGAATTCATTCCCATTCACTATTTTCTTCTTCCAGCTGTAGTCCTCCCACTTTTCCTTTCTTTTCTCTTTCTCCCCTGAATTAATCTACTTGTACAAAATAGTATACAAAAATGTTGACAAAATCGACACTTGGCGCCCCCCCTATTGGAGGGGCGGCTCACGCACGTGGACATTAACAGCCGCCCCTCCAATAGGGGGGCGCCAAGTGTCGATTTTGTCAAATTTTTTGTACTCATAGCTTAACTCGAATTATAATGATGATTAATGTCCACGTGCGTGAATGTAATTCTACAAAATACCATATTTTTCAAATTAAATATTAATCCAAAAGTAAACTTCACCCAAATGCGGGACTAGCCATAAGTCCAAAAGAAACAAATTCGATTTTCCTTACACATCCAGCCCAACAATCCAGCAGGCCCATCAATGAGTAAAACCAAACAGAAACTAATTCAACAGGTAAACGGCGTCGTATAATAGATTGCAGTTCTAATGTACATACATGTCAAGACTACCCCCATTATTAAAGTACAACCCCGTTAAGGTACCAAATTTTTTAAGGATTATTAATTCGATGCAATATATAAGCCACTTATAAATCTAGGGTTTTTTGCTGAGCACACATAGATAGCACAAACCTCTTATCAGCCGAAACTCAGCCACCGCAATGGCCGTCGGGTACTGTATCTCATTCTATTTACATATATATTCAAACGCATATGCAATCTAATTGTGCTAATTGTTAGTATGATGTTTACAAATGGTATTTTGGATGTTCATGACGACGGAATTTTGTTTCGTGGTGTAGAAAGAACAAGAGGATTTCCAAGGGAAAGAAGGGTGGGAAGAAGAAAGCGTAAGTTCTTATTTTTATTAGTTACATTTTAAATCCTAATAAAAACTTGTCTTTTTTAAGCTAATAGATATGTATCATGTATATGTGTGTTTAGAGTTGACCCATTTGCAAAGAAGGATTGGTACGACATTAAAGCTCCTTCACTTTTCAATACCAGAAACGTCGGCAAAACTCTAGTTACTCGCACGCAGGGTACCAAGGTATAGTTTTGATTTATTTGAATAATACTCATTAATGTAAAATGATATCTGAATGTGCTTTTTAGGTTTTTAGAACTTGCTGTTAAATCTATGAGATCATTTTATTTGTCAACTGTAGTTCATGTTGAAAAATATATACCTCGTTGCCTTTGAATATTTATCCTTGCGCTTACTGTTTTATTACGAATGCATGAACAATAAGGTTTCTAATTATGTAACTTGGTGCATGTAGTGTTTAAAGTTTCTTTACATCATGCTCATTCCATTAATAAAATATGCTTATTTACTTGCATGATTAATGTGATTTTCATGTTCTATTACTGTTTACATTTTCGAGTACTGGAAAATGCTTTTTTACAAGCTTTGATATTTCTAGATAGAGTTACAGCAATTTTAGTTCTTGCATATATAGTAAGTCCAGCAACTTATCTATTACACGTGAGCCTACAGAAGTAGGTGTTAAAATGGTTGTTTTATTCTTCTTATATCTTTAATTCCTCAGGTTAATTTATTATTTGACGAGATGATCAATTTGTGATTTGATTACTAAGATGAGAGTTCATTAATCTTTTATTGAAATACTGAGAGTTCAGTTTTGTCCAAGTAATGAAAAATGTTGAAGTAGACATTCACAGCGAGAGTTTAGCATTAAGTTAAGAGTCCTATTGAACCAGTTGTATTTAGTGGTTGTTGCACTAAATTATTTTTCACAGGATGCTGTCTAGTGTATTTCAATTGAACTATTGTCTTTTACTCATAAGTTACAACTTCTATGACAAGACAAGTGACAAGTCATTCATTCTATTATGACATATATAGGTCCCGTTCGGTAGGAATTAAAATTGAAAATATGGCCGTTATTGGGTCTTACTCGTCTAATAAAAGTCAACAATAATGGCTAGTTTTTCAATTTTAATAACGGGCCCATAATAATATTACTATGGAGTAAAATTGTTTATGTGCATAATTTGTAATTCATCATATAACCTTGGAGTCTTGTAATATATACTAATGTATTTTAAGATTGCCCAACCATTAATCTACTAAATCGCATTTTCTCATTGACCGGAATATGTCAATGTATAGTTGTGCTTCCAGGATACTGATTTCTACAAAAGGTTCTAGTTTTTAATGTGAAGAAATCACAAAATGAATAAAAGTAAACAGGGAGCAGTTTTTGGCATAGATCTGAATTATAAAATAGTAGGATGTTTGAAATCTTGCCCATCTTTACCTCCCAACTATTGTAAATTGCTTCCATATGTTACTTTTTTTTGAACTCGTATTTGTTGTAACTGTTCTCCCGTGTATAAGCAATGAAAAATGTTAATAAATATTCAATTTCTCAATCAGATTGCATCAGAAGGACTTAAGCACCGTGTATTTGAAGTGTCCTTGGCTGACCTTCAAGGTGATGAGGACCACGCCTTCCGAAAGATTCGATTGAGAGCTGAAGATGTTCAGGGAAAGAATGTTCTCACGAACTTCTGGGTATGATCTAATGGTTCTGTTCTAAAATTGTGTGCTTAATGAAGTTTTGATGACTGCTAATTTTTCGTTGAACAATTACAGGGTATGAACTTCACAACAGATAAATTGAGATCACTTGTGAGGAAATGGCAATCACTGATCGAGGCTCACGTTGATGTCAAGACAACAGACAACTATACATTGAGGATGTTCTGCATTGGATTCACTAAGAAGCGTGCAAACCAGCAAAAGAGAACATGCTATGCTCAATCAAGCCAGATTCGCCAAGTAATTCCATTTCAATTAACAACATTCATATAATCATATTTCTTTCACTGATAAATTTTCTAGCTGAGGATTTGATAGAAATTATGCAATAACAAGCCTCATCATTATCATTGCCAATTTTTTGATGTTGGAATTCTGTGTTATTATTTGTTTTATCATTATAACTTATCGCCGTTTGATTTTCTTAGATTCGGCGGAAGATGCGAGAGATCATGATCAACCAGGCACAATCTTGTGATCTAAAGGATCTGGTTCAGAAATTCATACCCGAGTCAATTGGTAAAGAGATTGAGAAGGCCACTTCAAGCATTTATCCTTTGCAGAATGTGTATATTCGGAAGGTCAAGATCTTGAAAGCTCCCAAATTTGACCTTGGCAAATTGATGGAGGCAAGTTTCTTTTTTCACCTTTTTTAATCGTTTGATCATATCATGAATTCCATTAGGTGAAGTCAACTAGAAGTTGTAATGAATGATTAAAAGTCTCATAATGTACTTGATATAATGAACTATGTGGGATCATGTAGGTTCACGGTGATTACAGTGAAGATGTTGGAGTGAAGTTGGACCGGCCTGCTGAGGAGCCAATTGCTGAGGAAACTGAAGTAGTTGGTGCCTGATTTGGTGGATGTCTTCCAACTTATCTTCTTGTTATCTTTGTTTTTCAACGGATATTTATGTTTCTTTGATTTGAGAACATGATATGTACTTTGAATTTTTAGGAATGATGAGTAGAAACTAGAAAGAGATTGTCTTGGACGGTATAAAATTTTCTGAAACTATTAAGTTGTTTGACTTTAGTCGTTGATTTTATATAAAGTTCATCCTCGTACCGTCTAATCCGGTAACAGAATTAGCAGAACTGGTAGATTTGATATCCCTTTCAATACTCTGCTGTTTCCACCGTGAAATTCATCCCAAACAATTGAGGCAAGAGCATGGATGGTGAAAATGAACTGGAGAAGGTAACTAATTGCTTGTGCATCTTGTATGTGAAGTGATATTGGGAGCTCCCTTCAATCCAATTAGCCGGATAAGTCATGCATTGGTTAAAATCTCGACATTAAGCATAACCAAAGTCCAAATACGTTAGGTGGCAGCTCTAACTGCTTCTCTGCCTTCCGTCCATCTTGGATTGAATCTCTCTCCCTCTCTCTCGTGAATTTACCCCTCCTTTTTCGCAAAAAGCGACCTGACTACTGCTTCCTTGTGTACACTTACTTTTTTTTATTTTCACCCCATAAAAGAGCTAAAGACGGTCACATATCATATAGTTACTTCCTTTAATTTGGATTTTGCGAATCTCTTCCTGATCCATAGTTTATCTTTCAATCCCATGATATTTTCAAAGCCTGACATGGAAATCTCACTTGCCCTGTTTAAGCTTTAGTCAGAGCATAACATAAGATCTATGTATCTGGCTACATTTTTCTTCGTAAAATGAAAAAGTAAAACTAGTTCACTTCATTGGATACACTACGCTATCTTGCTTCCTCTCTACTTATTCCCGCTCTTGTGGTTGAAGGTTTTTGCAGTATGTCTAGTTTCGTGCGACTAAATTGGCCTCTTACATATTAATAGTATGGATGGCAGAGGACGGTAAAAGCTGGAGAAGAATGTAGAGTCTTGAAGCTTTCTGTTGTGTCAAATATGAGCTTTTGTGCTTGTTTGATACTCATTAATTTATTTTATAGTTTGCTATATGATTATTTTTAACGACACATTCACACAATAAAATATTATACACGTATACAAAAAAAATTTATCTACTTTTTAACTACATATTTTCCTAAAAATCACTGTTCAAAGCTCTTTTTTTCTACGATAATGATTGTCGAGCAGGCTCTCGGTTGTATATTTTGCAGTTAGTGCTCAAATAAATCAACGTTTTATTCTTGTGATTTTCCCCATTTCAATGTCAGCATCAATCTGCAACAATAATTGAAGTCAGAAAAATTAGCAGTAGATGAAAATGGCTCGTTGCAGTGAACAAGAGAGTTCAATATGGTAGTTGATCTCTGTCTAGAGGGAGAAATGCTTCTCGGACAGACTAAATATGTAGTTCAAAAAAAGTTCCAAAAGTTTATTTTCCAAGGAACTCTCTAAACTATGGGGTTCGTGTTTTGAATTTCATTGAAATCTTAAAAATGGATTCTGTTGACCCCAAAAAATGAACTCAACAAATGCCGGGCTCATTCCCACCACGTCAAGTATGGATCCAGCGCGTTACTATCGGAATGAAATCGGTAGTTCGACTGCAATAGACGCGGGAGGCACTTTCTAACAAGAAACAATAATGTTCAGGTCCCGACGATATTAGAATGGTGATATTCGCGCTATCAACGAATATCTCGTCACGAAATTCCTCCCTCTCCCTCTGAATATGTGTAGGAAAAAGATTGTAAGTAGCCAATGATAACAAGTTGGTATTCGAATTTCTATTTCCTTCTATCGTGTTTACATCATGTATCAAAAAACTCTTATCTCCCCCAAAAGCCCAAGCCAAAGAATCAAAAACGGGTCCTTTACAATGTGCAAAGAAGTATCATTTATACTGAACTAGTTGACGTGGTAACCGTTGGATTCAACTTATGTCCACGTGGCTATATCTCCTAGGCTCACCCTTCACGTCACCGTCCACTCGTTACAATTAATGTTTGACAAAGGGTTAGCCGCCCTACCCAATGTAGCCTGATACACTAACAGAGATTTATTACACATCTCGTCAATCATTCCTAAAAGAACTCCAGATTTGGAACGGCGGGCGGCATAGGATTCTGTTGGATCAGGGTCGATTTTTATTGAAGAGCTCCTGGTAGTGGAGGGCTTCGGATGCTTCTGCCCAGCCTCTGCGTAAGCTGGGAGCTTCGGTGCTTCGTTTATAAGGAACCTCTGATCTTGTCTACGTGTGCTTTTCGTGGACTTCCAGAATCAGGATTGGAGGCACATCAGTCCATCTTGGCTTTAGTTCTTGAGGAAGCCTCGAAATAAAGGACGCCAGTCCATCTTGACTCCGATTTTGTGGCTGCCTACGTGAACATGTTTACGTGGCGACCCACGTGGAGTGCCGATCTGGAGCTTCTAATTTTGGGGGGGGTAACAGATTCGACTCTAGGACCCAAGGATTTGCCCCTCCTACGACATAATCTTGCTCCTTACATGTATCTTTATTCTTTTTCTTAATACTATCTTTTATCGTTGACTCTTACCTTCCACAATGTCACAAGAGCTCACTTAACATGCGTCATGCTTTCTCGAGTGTCTTAAAGCTTGTATCTTAGTATGTCTATCAAATATAAAATGTTTCAAAGTTGTAAAACATATATGAGAATTATGTAGACAACACTATTATACAGCACAAAGGGCAAGCTTCAAGTACAACACAACTCGTATACTACTATAACAAAGATTTCTCCTCACTCATGTCAAGACTGCTAACTCGGTCGGGGACATTTTCATCTTGTTCATATTGTAATTCAACTTAACTGTTAAACGTATCTACTAAAATGTTCGTCCAACAGCTTCAAGGACTTTTGCTGTCTCAATGCTTGGGGGTGAGAGAAGGAAATAATGGAATAGATTGAAGAATCAACTTTCTGCCTCTCCTCACCTCGGGGGATGTCCCTAATCCACTCTGATGAGGAGAGACTCTCTTGCTGTTGGGAGATGATGACTTGATGCCACTGTTAGGAGATCCCCCTTGACCAAATTCAGGCATTTCATCTTCCTGGACAGTTTCAAAATGCTTATCAGACTTGGTTCGAGCTACAAAATTGCTGATCTTTCCAAAGGATCCTATAGAAGGAAAAGAAGATCTAGGGGGTTTATTCTTTGAGGAGAATGGATGCTGAACCGAAGATCTGACAACATGAAAATCACCATTAAAACAGACATTTTGATTAACAAGCTCACAAATCTGAAAAATCTTGTTAATATAAATTACCTTCCACACTGTAAAGGTGTTGCAGGGAGAGCTGAATCTGGATTCTGCTCTAGGTTGTTCTGGATTGCAGTTTTCTGCAAACTCTTGTCCCCCATACTCTTCTCAGTTATATCACCTTCATCTTCTTCCAGCTCAACTTCTGTGCCTATTACATGAGAGCCCGATTCAGTAACCCAAAAATGTTTTAATCTGCTATATGTATCTAAAGTGTCATAACAGCATACTCACCATCCTTCCTACCAAAGACATTCTTACACCCTTCGCATCTGCAGTTAATTGAGCATCCAACACCACCCTTCAAAAGAAACCAACATCTACCTGTTAGCTAACGAACCAAAGATAAGCATAGGCAATACTCAGAAAAATAAATAAACCTGGTAGCATTCACAATATTTCTTCAGGCAACCAGATTTTTTGCAGTTGCATCCTCTTTTATGTCGAGCTGAAGCAGGAGTTTTGCTGGAGTCATTCTGCAAATAAAAAAATATATGTGTAAGCAATTGGCAACCAAGCAAAATATAACTCCAGTATTTATTTCCTAACCCGAGTTTCACATAAAGAGTCGGAGCCTTTAATCACTTTGGGAGCAAAAGCAAGTGGGTTTCGGGATTCAATCTGCTTGCGTGTTGCAAGGACTGTGTCTTCATGGACAGGCTTATTGAAGCAATCAATGCAAGAACATGGCTCCACGCAGTAGACACCGGCAGCAAAACATTCGCAGTAACTGGATTAAGAAGTTCAATTAAATAAAATCATTATGTACAGCAATATACAGGCTTGGCCAAGCCATTTGAGAAGACTAGGCAACCATACAGAGACCATGCGAAGATAGGTGGCATTAGTGGCTTGGAAGGTCGGCTGGGTCCCAGACAAAGTCATTAGTTGGACCAGTTTGCCAAGTGACTGCCACCGAAGGCACATATGCAACAATAGTTTCCCAAGTCTAAGCCATGCGTTAATGCTGGTTCAGACTTTGACTATACCCAACGTGATAACCATGCAAGGTATGGGTATAACGATAGTTCCCCAAGTCTCAGCTGAGCATTTAAGTCTATTGGTAAGTAACAAGACAGAGTTGATGACCGCCAAGAACAGCCTCAGATTGTAATTGAAAAAGAACATTTTGGCTGGCATCTCAAGAATTTTATATGCTGGTAGAAGAAAATATCATGTGTTGAGATTCACTTTTAGTTGTTCAACCAGCAGAACCTAAAACAAACTCTAACCAAAATTTTGAATTCAATGTAGCCATTTCCGCAAGCCAACCAGGACAAGACCACCAGATAAAGTAAATATCAACTTCTTAAGACTAAAAAATAAACATGAACCAGATGAAAACAAAATGTCTGATTTTTGAAACCCAACAAACCAAGTGTGGTATTAATAGACTGTGCAAACAAAGAGAATACAAGAACATACAGTTTCAAGCATTTTGATTTCTTGCAGTTACATCGCTTACAGGCTTCACCCTCTCCGGCTAGTTCCAATTTAGACCTGAGAATCCAATTCAAGCTATAAATAGAAAGGCTAAATGCAAAGGAAAAGGAATTTCGGTAAATGACAGGTACAAACAAGTAAGCTATACAGGGAACGTGCCTTTTCTTCTTTGGACTACTCTGAGTGATATCTTCATTGACTATATATCCAGATGCCTGGGATTCATCTTCCACAGGTGGGACACCATTTTCAACAGTACTAATTTCTCTATCCAACATGGTAACAGCCAAAGAATTGTTTAACAATTCTTCCTGGGGAGCTGGAGTATGAAACTTGGCAACAAATTTGTAGCCCTTTGGAGTTGTTGTGAGAGCATTTAAGTGCAATCCAATGCCCGCTAAAACACACCGTGAAGAATCACTTCTATCTTTTGTAGGAATTTGTTGCCCATCACTGGATGAAGTGTTCCCATCAGATTGCATCAACAGAGGAGAATCAGAAGCTGAATTCTTGTCCAAATGCTTTCTGAGGGCCCTCGCCGTCTCAAAAACCAGACAGCGCCTTCTCACACCTCGATACAATCCAGAATCAGGCTACAAAAATAGAGAATGAAAACCACATTGTGAAATGAATAAATAAACCATCTCAAAAAATGCACATTCATACATGTCCAGAACTAATTCTCTCTTTAAACAGATGGTTATCATGATACAGGTAAATAGAATTCAATTCTGCACCTCATTATTCATGTTCTCACTAGGATTGCTTGTAGAACAACCTGCAACAATGTCATGGGTCTCAGCAATTTCCTTCAGTTCACTTCCATCTCCAAGTTGACTGGATGGATTTTCAGTTGCACTTCCCTCACCAACTTGTTCACCCGAACCTGCTTCACTGAAGGACAGGTTATTCTGCATATTATTACTAACATTAGCGTAGAAACTTTCACCAGACTGCACTGATTTCTTGCAAAACTCTGGGTTAATGGGTGATTCAAAAATTAAAGGATCCGTGTCACAGGAAATAAAACTCTCCCATTCGCATCCTGTGGCCTCTTTGTCCTGATCAATTTGGTTTGTGCCCTCCTCATTCTCTCCACTTCCATATAAACCTTTCTGGGAAGCCTCTTGAATAGACGGAGCAAATGTTGAGGAAGTGTAAGCATATTCTGCACTGTGTTTGGCACTAAGGTCATTGCTAGTTGTTAAGATTGAGTGAGGGCATCGTGAATCATACACGAGACTTTGACCAAGCTTGATTTCAAGCTTTGAACATTCATAAGATGGCTTATAGATTGCTTCATCAACGGAACCCTCTGGATTAAGATTTTCATGTGGTTTGTCTGATTTATTAGCACCATCTATAATTGGGTCATTTTTATCAATTGTGTTTCCACCATCTGTAGCAAACTCAGGTTTTGATGGATCTGCAAGTTGGTGCCTGTAAAGAGACTAAATGAATATGAAATGCACCATAATAGATACAGGACGGGATAGTAGGAGTAAAAATTGCAAAAGCTCGTGAACTAGATGCATACCGTTTCAGGAATCTAGAACCCTTCAGGGAACTGACATGGGGGGAAGTGAAAACTGATGGAATCGATGCAAAACTAAGAGGATTAACTGTCTGAGTAATGTGTATGGACTTAACTGGTTTGATGGGGGACAGGTTGTTGAGAAAATTAAAGACGGGAGAGTCCTGCATGCAAGGGGAGAAGCTTTTCAATGTCGAAAAGAAAAAGCCACAAATAACAATGCAGTTGACCGAACCATAACCTCAGTACAATCAATTTAAATACAAATATACTTTGTGAATTTACATTATCAGAAAGAGAATTAAACAAGAAAAGAATGGACTAACAAGTTCATCACTGAAAGAGGAAAACCCTGAAAGAATAATGAACTGGACAAAAACATAACCTAAATAAAATCAATTTAAATACAAATAAACCCACTGAATTTGAATCATCAGAAAGAAAACAACTAATACACTCATATATTTCCTGTTATAAGCACCATGTATTAGATAAAATAAGTGAATACAGCATTGTCCACAAGCCATTCAAGAACACTTATAGGTGTATTTGTAGATACATTGAAGGTAAAAGAGAGAAACATTCTGCAAAGATAATGTCAGAAGTGAAAAATGAGATGTGGGGCAAGTGTGAAAAAGTGGAGAGCTAATGTCATCTCAAATTATAATGTTTTGATTTATAGCTCCAGAAAAAGTACTTACCATATCCATTTATTTCATCTGATACCAAAAAATCAATTTGTCAAGTTTTTCCCACTCATCAAATACGAAAAACAAATGGTCAAATGACTACCATAGATAATAATGGCAACTCTTAAATTTCAAATACTTAAAAGTAAAATTTATCAAAACTTCTCGTGACCGAAACCCAAAC
>CAIGRS010332670.1:0-13617 GCA_903798395.1 Fraxinus floribunda
ATAATTTTTCCAGTAGTCATGGTTTCGACAAGTAAATTCAAATCCGTTGATTTCTACAGGTTAGCTCTTTGTTCGGAATTTATATGCTTATTGTGTGTATGCCGTCCTATTTTATTCGATCATGAATACGAAATTGTCAATGGATATGATTAATCGTGTAAAATCCAGAAATTTAAATTTTTTTTTTTTGTCTGTAAGGATTTGTTTTGTAGTTCAGATACTGTGTGTGCTGTTTAGGTGTTACGGTGTATGATAGTGGGCCACAGGGGATATAGGACGATTGAATCAAAGCATTGCGTTTGGAAATAGTTTATTGAATTGCATCCAGAAAAATCCTCCAATAAACGACGAACTCCATTATACAGATGGTAGGACAGTAGGCTAGTGGAAACTTTTGTTACTCAGTGAAACAGTCAACAGCATTGTTATTCCAACTATTTAGAACAGTGGAAGAACTATGTTTGGATAATATGCACATTTTGATCAAGTATTTTATTTAAACTGGGAACGGTTTGTATGAATGTGGACAAGAAGGGTGATGCTGAGAATTTTAGCAATTGAGATTTTGGTACTGTTACTGTATGCCTGAGTTTTGGTCCCAGTCATTCTAGCATTTTATCAAACTGAAAAACCCTTTTTTCTTTTCATTTTCTTTGCAGGAAAATTCCCAGAGACCTGACTGAGGCATCATTGTCAGGTGCTGGGCTGTCACTTATAGCAGCCTTTTCTATGATCTTTCTATTTGGAATGGTAGGAAGTTGACTTTTTGCTTGTCGATGATTAGTAGATTTTTGCACAGATGTAGCACAGGATAATACTAATATATGACTGCTCTAAAGTTAATCATTAATGGAATAGCAATAGCTGTCTGTCTTCTTCATTATCAATATTCTAACTGCTATTTTACCTTATAGGTATTTTACGGTTATTGCCATAGCGAACTGGAGTGTAACCAACTTATGCTTATGCTTTCATATTGCAGGAATTAAATGATTATTTGAGGGTGAACACCTCTACCTCGATTGTAGTTGACAATAGTTCTGATGGAGACTTCTTACGAATTGATTTCAATATTAGGTAGAAGAGTACACATTCATTTTTCTTAATCATAAACCATCTATCATTGTATTTTCTTCTTCCTGATGTAAATACCTACTACAATGTCGCTAATCCGAAAGGCTGGGGACTGTCTTTATTTCGTGAAACAATCAAATTCAGGGGCATTTTGATAATTGTTTGTTTTATTTATTTATTTATTTTTTGGTTAGATTCTACCACAGAAATTAAAACATTTTTTGAGATGTTTTATTGGAATTTTCTTCTGTAAATGTGCGGGATTTTCTAATTTCAAGTTTGAAAGTGCAAGATAGTTGTGATAACAGTTATATTTCGAAATAAGAAAAATGCATCATGGGATTTTTCTTCAATTTTTCCTCTAGTCTTCATTGTCAAATCATAGCATAAGTATTTCTATGTTAAAGCTTTTCTTCAATTTTAAATCAAAAGCTGGAACTAAAATTCGAAATATTAACTTGTTATTTTCATTAACATCTTGTTTTTCTCGTCTTCTCTGGTATAATGTTCATTTACTTTTCACCCAAAAGAGAAAAGGAGAAAAAGTTCATTTTCCGCAAAAGCTACAATGAAATGTTTGGAAAAAAAAGGTGCCCAGGTCTTCTTTTTGGCTGTCATACGTTTCAGCCATCCTTGATTTCTTTGACTGATTTTAAGGCCGGTAACTCTGTTTGGGTTCCTATTATTTTCTTCTTGTGTCTGATACTTTTGATTCTCTCAATTATTTTCTTAGATTTGGAGTAGGCACCCCCACCCCACAAAAAAAAAAAAAAAAAAGCCTTCATGTATAAAAAGTGATATATCCATAACTGTTAGGCTAATTATATTTCCTTTGGTATTAGAAATACTCTGGATATTTGTTGCCAATGATAATATTTCATGAAATTGTGCAAATATCTCTCTGTTGCTTCCCATAAGCTTCATTTCTCTTATTTTATGCTTGACATCACTAGTTTCTGTCTTGTGTCATTTTTTTCCTTTTAACCTGTGTACCACATATTGTTCTGATCCTTTTGTAGTTTTCCAGCATTGTCCTGTGAATTTGCATCCATCGATGTCAGTGACGTCTTGGGAACGGTGAGTTTCTTTCATTTACTTCTTTTGGGTGTTAATTCAGAAGTTATCCTAAATACCAAAGGTGCTTGTGGAATGATATTGTTGACTTTAGGATGCTTAAACTTTCTCAATATTTGAGCTGATTACCTCCGGGGTGTCATATACCAAACAGATAACCTTTCCTTGAACTTGGGTTCTTACCATAGATGGTAGCGAACACAAAATAGTGTTTTTTGAATTAATCTGCAAATGACTATTAATACATTAAGGGGTTGTTTTGACAAAGCTTTTTATGAAAATGTTTGCTTATTTTGATAAAAGTTGATGAAATTTATGGTTAAAATTAATTGTTGACATTGACCTCAACTTTTTGGCAATTTTTTAAGATATTCCTGACAAGCACTAAGTGTGAAATAGTGTTCATGGTGTTTTTGCAGTGGAACCTACAATTGAAGGTGGTGGCTGTGGTTGTATAATCTATGTTTTATTTTCTCTTTCTTTTTTTATTTTTTATTTTTTTGGGGATGTAACATGTTCTCCAATGAATTAATTGATATACACTTGTGGAAATGTACTTGTAGATTTGTCTAGAACAACGTTCCTCTTATTGACTACTATTGTTGTCTATTGGGAGAGTATAGAAATGAGGGATTGATTGTATGTTTTCAAAGCGAGCTGTGTTGTAAATGGGATATCTGAAATGGCTTAGTATAATTTTCCCTTGACTATTTATTTATTTGACAAGGTTCTTGGTTTCTTGTATGTGTTGTAAAAGGGATATCTGAAATGGCTTAGTATAATTTTCCCTCTACTATTTATTTATTTGACAAGGTTCTTGGTTTCTTGTTTGGAATTAAATAACAAGCAATCATACTATTCTAACAGTTTCTGCTGTATGATTGCTTTCCTGCTATCATATTCCATTCGGCAGATTTGATATGTATTGTGCATATTACTTAATATATATTACTGAGTAGATGTCCTCTTTTCACAGAATAGGTTGAATATAACTAAAACTGTTCGTAAGTATTCAATAGATTCAAATTTAAAGACAACTGGCTCTGAGTTTGAGTCAGGGCCAATTACAAAGGCAATTAAGCACGATGAGGAATATGATGAGGAATATGGTGAAGGTTCTGTTACACTGAATACGCACAATTTTGATAGAATCGCACACCAGTAAGTTGATTGTATACAGCTTGCAAAACTTCAAATTTCTAACCCTGTTATTTATTTTCTTATTACATTGTGCATGTTATGTTTCTCTTCTTATATTGTGTACTGCTGATTTGCATCTTTGTAGGCATGCAATTTTGGTAGTAAATTTCTATGCTCCTTGGTGCTATTGGAGCAACCGCCTGGTACTATTACTATTATAAATTTTTGCAACCTAGTGCTGATTGGCCTTGGATTGCTTTCTCAATTTCCTTCACAGTAACTATTCACTCTGGCTCTGAATCTATAATATGAAATGACAATTATGGATTTGCTAACGCTTTTTTGCCTCTCACACGAATTCCTTCCAGAAACCTTCATGGGAAAAAGCTGCAAAAATTATGATGGAAAGGTCTAATCCTTTAACGGTCTATTATTATTGCTCAATAAATATAAATTAACTATGTACTTGGCCGTTCACTCAGTTCTGAAAATGGAGTTGTTATTTTCTATGGTATTGTTCCATTCAAAATCTCACTTGAAAAATTTTGGGTTTAGATATGACCCGGAAATGGATGGGCGCATTCTTCTGGGGAAGGTTGATTGCACTGAAGAAATTGAACTGTGTAAAAGGTATTTTCTTGATTATCATTTTGCTTATCTATCCGTACAACAATCTGTAAATATGTTCTTTTCTGATTCCAATGATTACTCTCTTTTCATTTTTCAGTAAGTAAAACTATCATTTTTATGCATTCATACTAGTAGGATATTTGTTGGTACCCTTGGACATGAACTTGGGTATGGCTATTTAGGTGTCAATTTGTGTAAGATTTGATATCGGTTTGGCTATTTGGATTTAATTTTTTGAAGTGTTTTATGTTTTATTTTTAAATTTTGATTAACCATTTGATCACATGGTACATTTTTTAGGTCTAAAAAATTTGCTGGTAATATGTGTTGGTTAATTCTACGTTCTTTTTTTCCCTGACATATCGTCTTTGAATTATGTTTACACTGGTTGAAGTTCTGTAGAGATGAAATAGGTTGTCTTTGCTGGTATATTTCTAACGTGCCAAAAAGTATAGTTATGGCTGAATTTTTTCGTGGCAATCATTATGGCTAATTAATTTTTTGTGAGTTGTGTTATCCATTTTGTATTTTTTAATACAATTGGTTACTCTTTTTGAAGTTCCCATTTATAAGATCATCATACATGTAGTAGTTTCTTTCATGTCTGGATCCTTGTACCTTTCTGAAACTCTGAATTAGTTGCTTGGTGCCAACATACTGCTCTTTTAATTTTTAATTTCTTGCAGTTCTCTATTCTGTTGATTAAATCTCTTGTTTTTTAATTTCAGGAATCACATACAAGGTTATCCATCTATTCGTATCTTCCGTAAGGGAAATAATGTCAGGTAAAAAATAATGCATCTTTTACCATCTCTTGTCGAAATGCGTTTTGTAATTTTATTTTATTTTTAATTCTACTGTTTATTTCAGTTTATGATTTTATGAATCTTTAGCTTTCTTTCATTTCCAATTTCATTCATCACAAGTCCATGACATTGAGCATTTTCTTAAAAGGACACTTGGTGATGTTAAAATGAAAAATTTGCTCTGTTTTGAGACTTGTTCTTCGTGTCTGCCTCTATCTCTGTCTTTGTCTCTTTGCAAGTAATTAACCTCCTGAGCATATTATATAAATTACTACTACTGAAACAAAGCTCTTGATTTAGTTGAGTAGTGAGTACTTCTCAGATTCAATACCTTATGCAGCAGGATCTGCCTTCTCTCTACGTGCATGGTACTAGCTTTATATTGTTGCAAAGAAGTATTTGATTGCGGAAAACCTATCATATAATTTGGGTTGAATATGCCAATCTATACCTAAGCAAATAATATTTTTTTCCTTACTGCTAATCATGGCATTTTTATGAATTTTGTTCTGTTTAGAGGCCATAACCGAGCACGGGTACAAAGTTCACGTAACAATGCAAGTTTTTAGTCCCAGCCACTTTCTGCACAAAATGCTTTGTTTATAATGGGTTTGCCTACCAGCGCCCTTGCTCGAAGGATTTTATCATTCTTATTTTTCTGATTAATAGGAAATATATCCTGTGGTCATCAGCTGCTAGACATTTTTATTTGAGCCATCTAAACTGCTTTGTCATTTTTGACACAGAGACAATCATGGCCATCATGATCATGAATCATATTATGGGGACCGAGATACGGATAGCCTAGTCAAGGTGAGAATTCTAATATTACCTAAAATAATTATTTGGATAGAGAAATTACAGAATTAAGAAAAACAAGAGAATATGCATGGAGGAACTGTGGATTGGGAGGGACATTCTTACTTGAATCTTTGGAGTGCGTGCTGCATAGAATTTAGCTAGCTATTTAATTCTTGACGTGCATCTCTAGCCTTTCAAGAATGTGAACACTGTTTTGTCCTTGCAGACAATGGAGAATTTGGTTGCACCTATTTCATTGGCATCGCAAGAGGTTGCTTCAGACAGTCAACCTAACAAGACTGATGATGCAAAACGACCTGCACCATTAACAGGAGGATGTAGAATCGAGGGTTTTGTTCGTGTGAAGAAGGTAAAAAATTTAGGTTCACTGAAGTTAGTGTAAGGTGCCAAACGTTTTTTGTCCCAAACCAAACGACTTGGTTAGAGTTTCCCCTTGCAGTGATAAATGTACTGCTAGCTGCCCCTAAACCATTTTACTTATTTTTGTTTTGTAGAAGTCATTATTATGTCCATCTTGTGTATGATCTGAAGTATGGTTTCTGTCATTCAGGTTCCTGGGAACCTTATCATATCAGCTCGCTCAGCTGCCCATTCCTTTGATGCTTCTCAAATGAATATGTCACATATAATTTCCCAATTTTCTTTTGGTAAAAAGTTCTCTTCAAGGATGATGAGTAATATGAAGAGATTGCTGCCATACCTTGGCAGAAGCCATGGCAGGTTGAATGGAATGTCATACATCAGTAATTCAAGTGATTCCAGTGCAAATGTCACTGTAAGCTTAATCACTCTTGCTCGCAACACTTCCTCCCTTTTGGATGAAAGGTTTCCACTGGGTTTAGTAGAGGCCTAAAAACCCTGCCTAGGCATCGTGGTATTTTTTTTATAAAAGAAAAAAGAGAAAAAAATGTCCATTATTCCGTTTGCTTCTCTTTTTGGCTTGAAAGTGAAGTATGATTAAGAGCTTAGACTTTGAAGTGCATAACAGAATAATGATGTTTAGCTTCTTAAACAATTTCTTGAAGAACAACAAACTAAGCCTCGTTCCCAACAAAATTTCTTGAAGAAAAGAAAATATTTGTAATTTTGTTTTATGTTGTTCAAAATTTTGACAAACGTTTCAGAGGTGGAACTGGGCTAGGTTTGCTATTACACTCGGTGTAAATGGGTAATGAACCCAAAGTTTAACTACTCTTTACACTTACCTTACGCTTTTCGCAGATTCTTTATTGGTTTTCATACAGAATCATATGACCAAAATTGCATATACAGTCGGACAAAATTGCACAATTACGATCTTGCAATAATCCTGTATTTTTGTTTTGGTGTTTTGCAGATCGAGCATTATCTTCAAATTGTAAAAACAGAAGTGATGACAAGATATTCTAAATTTGTTGAGGAGTACGAGTACACAGCTCACAGTAGTTTGGTTCATAGTCTTCATGTTCCTGTTGCAAAATTTCATTTTGAGCTATCTCCAATGCAGGTTTGAGCTAATTCATTTGAAATTACACTCTTAAGATTGTATTGACCTGTTTATTTGCGTTCATAGCTATCTTCTTTTATTAACAGGTTTTGATAACAGAAAATTCAAAGTCCTTTTCACACTTCATTACCAATGTTTGTGCCATTATTGGAGGTGTTTTTACGGTCAGTTGTCTCTCTACCATACCCCTCTCTCACGATGTGTGTGTTATCCAATTGTCGCATATCCTACATAAATGCACCGCTTACTTGTTCTTTTTCTCTCATTATTTCATTTTCATCCTGTAGTGCAATTAGGCAGACTGACATTAACTTTTTGGTCGTTTTAGGTTGTTGGGATTTTGGATTCAATTCTGCACAACACTATGAGAATGATCAAGAAAGTTGAACTGGGAAAAAACTTTTGAACGGAAATTAGCTTAGTCGGTGTATAAACAAAATGAATCATGTATACTTGACATCTTTAATAAAGTAATTTTGACACTGTTTTTTGCTGTTGAAAAGTTTGAAGTGTTGTTAGTGAATGTCATTTATTTTTCAACCCCTCTTGGTGTACATAATTTTTTTTACAGAAGTTGTACAGACAACACGCACATGATGGGGTCCGCACAATTTTTTTTTTAATACATGTGGGGCCCAGTCCCTTGTGAGGGACCTGTAAGGCCCCTGTGAAAATAATTCTGGTAACCCAGAATTATTCTTTATTTTTTGCTCCAGTTGCTATGGTAACTGGTAGTATTTGTTTGAAGAGGAATGCTAGTGATACTTGGTAGTCCACGTTTGTGCAATGAAACACGTGTTATACACAGAAAGTGTAGCTTGCAACTAATTGATAAGCCTACCTTACGCGATAAATTAAAATGTGAAGTATCTTCACCATTGAACTTGGAGGTGATGATATTTATCATTTCGGTTTGTAGTTTTTCCTTTCATGGAATATGGATAGAATGAAAAATTCAACAGGAAAAAAAAATAGTATCCACACAAATTATATTAATATTAATTATTGTTTTGTACGCCGTAGATCAATGCATAATTCAGCAGTGTCCGATGCAATCTTTGCAAATCTATCGGCTTATTTCTCAACTGTATCAACAATCTGTAGTGGTTGAATCCACCAACAAAAGGAAGGAAAAATTATGGACAAACAAACCAAAGAACTTAACGAGGAAAGGAAAAAAAAAAAAAAAGCCAACGTCGATTTGGATGCATATTTTCAGTTCAAAAAACTAGGAGGGATGAACCGACAAAAACTCCAATGAAGCCAATAGCAGTTGAGCAAATTGCAGAAGCACCATTTGGAGGAGGATGAGATTCCTGAGAAGGAGCTGAAGCTGGGTTTTCGTCCCCAGAGGGAGGTGGAGAAGGAGATCGTTCACCGGCAGGTGCTGGAGATGGGGGCACCTCCGCTGAGGGAGGTGGAGAAGGGGACTCTTCAATGGCAGGCGCTGGAGATGGTGTTTTTTGGTCAGAGTTTGAAGAATGGTTGCTTCTATCTGCCATCACAACTACTACCAGTTTTTCATTTTTCTTACAGTTATCTGCAACTCCACTTATGAAGTAACATGGCCCTGACTGATTAAACTTAAACACGGTGTGGCCGTCAGAGAATTTTTCGAGGGGTGTTGCCGTGTTGCAATTTGTGTAGTCATCCTTCGTTACGTGTAGCACAGAATCTTGGTCAGCAGGATAAACAAACACTGCAATATAGCAAAAACTTGATGAAGATGAAATTATTTTATCTTTGTTACTCTCGTCTACAAGTAGTACGCACCTAGTTCAGTAAAACTAATTCGAAGTGGAGAAAATAAAGGAAGAGTGCTTCTTACATAAGGTGTCCCCAGTCTGAAACCTGTTCATCTCTGCCCACTTATTGAAGCTAGCTGCATTAGGATCACTAGGAACTGCCCAACTGCCTTTTGGACCTCCCACCTTGAATTCATAAGCATTACCCCTCTGAGTCAGTAACAGAACACTAAATAGCCCCAACACATAGAATGCTTTTCTATTCAATCCTAAAACAGTTTCAGCCATTGAAAAAGAACTCGAAAACGAGCCTGTGGCCAAAACTCTAAATAGTCCAGAGTTTTTTGTAGCTATTGTGATTTGGGGTGAACGAAAATGTTGATAGTAAGGGTATTTGTAGATGAGGTTGCATCTTTCTTTATAAACTGTGGCAGTGAAGCTTTTGCTTCCTTTTGTTATTATTCCCCTTGGGATTTCTTGGCTTCCAGCACAAAGCATATGGCTACTTTTTCAACAAGACTGTGCTGTTCTTGATCTCTTTTAGTATCTGATTCTGGTAGTTTATACTTTGCTTCATCATTATCAAGAATTTTCATTTCTTGCACTTTGGGCAATGGGATTTGACGTGTCAATTCCCCCTAACAATCAAGATTAAACACAGGTATCAATTCTCAGATCGAGTCCCCCTTTCGATCTGGAATCTTCTCTTGACGTACACAAATGGTAGAGAAAGAGGCAGATTATTAAGCCTTACATTAATAAAAGCGCTGAAGTGTAAACACTGCTATTTGAGAAAAAATCTGTCTCTCAAATTTTTAGATGAAGTGAAATAGAAATTTTACGGTGTCACAGACTTTTGAAAATGTACAAATCAGGATAAAACGAGATAGTCACTTAACAGGTTAAAGAGATGAGAACTTTAAAGGTAGCTTTTGTTAACGAAGTTATTTGTAAGACAATGGGGATAAGCTTCATCTAGAGAGAAATACCCCAGATCTGGCTCAAGGCCCCTAAAATGGTCAGTGAGTTGGTTGATGAAGATGGACAATAAAATGCTTAATACAAATTTTTTGGCCTTGTCATCGAAGGCAGCAGGGGAACGGTGCAGAGAAAGACCGCCCTAGCAAAGTAAAGGCGTTCAGGAGCAACAAGTAAAGTACGATGAACGGTTAATGCAAAGCCCTGAAAAATCAAATATATGCATTCATCGAGAATCCCGATTTTCTCCAAAATCAAATATCTGATTTTGATCCTAAATGAGCACCTATATTCTAAGTTCTAAGACTAATTAATGAAGAATGTTCAGGTCCAGATTGACAATAGTATTTTTGACTCTAGGAGATGAAAGCATATAAACTCTCATTACCAACATGCTAAAACATTCAAAGTTAATTTGTAACAATAGCTAAATGCAATATAATCATTCATAACAACAATCACAAATTCCTATACATCTCAAACTTGTTACAATCCCTCCATCTGCTTGTCGGATAAGAACCAACCAGTCTTCCATAATCTTTGCTCCATATCCTGCTGTTGGTTATCCTCTCAAGCACATTGTTCCGTTTATTTCCCAAGACGGAGAAAGGATTATATCTATAAATCAAAATCAAGAAAATATCTTTGTTCTTTATCAAAGCTTAAAAGGATTAATTTTCATTTCTCAAATTTTGTACCCTGGTAAGAAAAATTCTGAAATGTGTACTCAGTTTAAGAGACCCGATAACAGCACAGAAGTAGCAGCAGAAAGCAAAATTGCTGGCAGCATACTGGTGGGGGATCGGGTGGCGCCACTTCTTATGGGAATTTGTTTTGGAAGAGCACACTCTTCACCATTGAAGAACACTTTTGAAGGGAATCCATCACCTTGTGCTACTTTTATATGGGGTGTGTCTTTTTTCAAGAATGAAATAACAGATTGCTGTTTTCCAGGAACTCTGGGATCTCTATCCGGGTGAGTCCCGTTTACCTCTCCTACCAGGTAATTCAAACCTGGTAAGCCTTCCATGAAGATGGTGTTATTAGGTCGAGTAAGTTTGGTGCCGTTGAAAGAGTAAACTTTCTCATATCCCGGAAAGGCCTTTTTAAACTGGAATGCAGTGAACCAATCAACAAAAGGAATTTCATCCCAGTTAAAGAGAGTAATTCTTGCAGTCCATCCAGTTTTGTAATCAGTATCAAGATGCCAGTTGATGCTCACCCCACAATTGTCAGGGCACGGCATTTTTGCCGGCAGTTTGTGGTGTTTCAGTTTAGCCCAAGCTATCGCTTTCTGCGTCCTATTAGCAAAAGGCACAAGAAGAGCATCTGGAGGCAAAGGCAATGGCGCTGCATTTTGATTGCATCGAGCGTCATCATCACAGCCGCATGCGCAGGTGTTGCAGGGTACTACAGAATCAGCATAATAAGCCGAGAAAGAAACGCAGCATTTTGCATGCTTAGGCTTGGGGTGTGTTATGTTGCAAGAAACTTGCCAACTTGCAACAGCAGAAGATGTTGCAGCGATTCCACTAGGATCTGGAAATTCTGTCGGATCGACCCTAAAAGGCGGGCCACATATGTAAGTTGGATTCAGTAAACCTTCAATTTTCCAATTCTGGGGAGGATAAAGTGCTGTCCTGTTCATATCAGGTGGAAGCTTGAAAACTTCTAACTGAAAAATAGCTCTTGCCTTGGTTCCATTCATAGTATTTGGCAAAAGGGTGCCATTCTTACAGCAATAAGGCAATCTCCCAACCTTCTCATCGTTTTCTTTCTCAGGAGGTAGGTCGGAAATAATCGGCTTTTTCTGGCAATTCATTACAGTCGAGAAGTCGAAATCCTGGTAGTATTGTCCCTGTGCACCATAAATGCAATCTGAAGGGTCTTTTCTGTGAGTGTAGGCTCCCTTCATGCTGTTAATGAATTCATTTCTCATCCACTCCCAAGTTAAGTTCCATTGATCAAGGCGACCGAGTGGATGATTGTTGTCAATGGTGACCTGTGCCATGTATTTGCTTTCGTATGCCTGAAGAATGTCGTATGTGAAGGACAGATCACCGTATTGGCGAGGCATGAATTTCGTTTTGATTTTCTTAGCCTTAAATTTTGGGTCCCTTTTACAGCAGACATGCATGTAACTTCCTGCAAAATAATGTAAAATATCAGAACAATTTTTTCTTCAATAGTGTGGTGAAAGACATTTTATTTATTTTTAAATGGGATAATAAAACTTATATAGGAAAATCTGCCGTCTTCATCTGGTCATTGCGTGTCTAAATTCATCTCCAATGTAAGACTTTTAAATCAAAGATTATTCAATAACGAACACATATTTTCAGGTCGATTTTTGTGAAACATTAAGCATAAATAATAGAAGATACCTCGACGCGTGGCTCCAGGACATTTATATCCATCATTGACAAGTTTTATTGTCTTAGGCATTGGAGTGGCCGAAGGTTTCACTCCGAATAGTGTTCCTTTAATATTGACCTGCACCATCATCTGAGTATAATCCCCGGCAGTGTCAATGGCGGTTTCCAAATCAGACTGTGGAAATCCAGCGAAGAGGGTCCCATTCTTTCCCACCTTAATCGGAAATCCATCTCCATCTCCATTCGCAACCACTGCCCCATCGACCGAAACCAGCAGCTCATCATGTTGAAAACCAATTAAAATCTTCCACGATTTCAGCTCATAAGCCCCTGCATTCAACACCGTCGCCATCGCCTTAAACGACCACGCCTGCGCCGAAGTGTTCTTCACCAATGGATAAATTTTCTCTCTCCCCATAAAATTATAGGTAACAAAAATGCCATCACACTTTCCTTGCTCGGGTGGCGGTGCCGCCGGGGTATCCGGGGAGTCATAATCTTGAGCCTTAGTTATCTTAATGCCACAAGAAAACAAAACAAGAGCAATGCAAGAAAGCACTCTCCAGGGTATTTTTATACATGTGCTTCTTATCAACATTTTGGAATTAAAATTAAGTAAATGTAAACAACAGAGAAGAAAAGATTATTTGAGAAAAGTGAGGATATTCACCAGCCAACGCCCCGTGAGATGACACACGGTGCAGGGAGGCGACAGAGAAACTCGAAAAGAAATCTTTGTTTGAGACAGTTAAAATGGGGTTATAAGAGTCGCAGAGATTTTTATGACCTGTTCACCCACATTCTCTTCCTCTAGTTTTACCTATTGTTGCGGAGAAGACATAGATTCAGTTAAGAAAACACACAATAGATTCAGTTAAGAAAACACACAAGATTTTTCTATAAATGGAAATTACAAAGCAAACCATATATAAATAAAGAGTGAGGAAATTTGACCCAATTTACAAGTTTGTTTCACATTTTTTTTTTTTTAAAGCAGTAAATGAGGATTTTTTAAACCTTACTTCCCACCCCGACTTCCAAAAATTCTATACAGTGTGGGATGGTAATGACCTTTTGTCCCGTTGTCATCCTTAAAAAGAAGTGTCCTATTGCATGCACATATGGTTAAGAGAGTGATGGTAGGATTGGGACTTGGGAGTAATAAAAATATGACCATTTTGGGCATGTTTGATGGATGGCCACTTTCAGTTCATTTAACAAGACGATAAAGGAGAAATTTGTGTTGTATATTGCTTAACATTTGATTTAAGCCCAAAATGTGATCCAGCCCATTATGGATAATTAGCAACCGGGTAGCCCATTTGTGTGAATCTCGCGTTTGTGGAATGCGCCTTTCTTTAATTCTGTGAACGGCTGAGATGTGCACACGTGGTGAAGGCATGACCGTTGGATGCTATCCCGACCTATTACTCTCTAGATGGTTCCATATTCTGCTGGACGATTCATTCCTCATTCTCTCTGAGTTC
>CAIGRS010332763.1:0-17850 GCA_903798395.1 Fraxinus floribunda
AGCTTATTATAATTTTGATGAATTGGAAACATCTCTTTTCTATTTCTATTTATCTAGTTCATATCTTTCTATCGTGTGCTCTCGAGAGGAATTCGATCTCTTCAATCTCGAAACACCACCTAAACAATTGCGGCTAGAGAGTCAAATAGGTTGGGAAGAAACTGATTCCATCCATAATGCTGTTAGTCAATAATGTAATTACGATTTTGACCTAAATAGACAAATTAAATGAGGGGTAAAATGGTATAATTACAATTTTTATAATAAAACAATTAAAATAGTTTTAAAAAAAAGACTATTGTTCATCTTCCCCAACCTTCCCATGCCTACCTTCATCTGTATCCCCCTCATTTCTACACCTCAACCCAAACTATATCAAAATCCCACCGCACTTCATCATCGCTACAACCACCGCCATGGCTAGAATAATTATGACTACCTCTTGCTAGAGGCAAATGAGCTGTTGGAGATGCCCATAGCTACTGATGAAATTTCTCTAGTAGATGGAAATCACACTAAGGCAAATTAAGTAGTATTAGATATTTTTTAAAAAGCGCAAATGAGTCCCAAATAAATTATTAAAATGCCAATTAGTACATAATGTCCTACTTTTCACTATTATTTCGAAAACGTCCACCTTTCTTATTTTTATTTTTTTTTACATTTTTACCCTTAATTACGCATTCAAGTACGCAAATCATCATTTCTATCCATTTTCATTCAATTTCTCAATAAAGATCCATGAAATGATAAATATACCATTATATTTAAATAAAAAAGCTAAAGAATTAATTGCAACTATAGTTCCAAATTTTTATGAAAAGTGCAAACGAATCCCATAATAAATTATAATTAGAAATTTAAAAAAATCTTTAATTTTCTTTTTTGTTTAAATAGGATTGTATATCCATCATTTTAGAGCTCTTTGTTTAAAAATGATTATTTGCGCAATCAAATATATAATTAAGGGTGAAGATACCAAAAAATTAAAAGATATGGAAGTTTTTCGCTATAATAGTGAAAGATAGAGACATTATATGCTAATTACATTTTTCATAGTTTATTTGGGGACTCATTCGTCATTTCACAAATTTTAATTTAGAAAATTGATGAAAAAGACCTTTTGATGAATGGTGAAAATGCCAAAAAAATTAAAGATAATGACGTTTTTCATAATAATAGTGAAATGTGAGGACATTATTTGCTATTTACCCCATCTAAAACCATTATGGTAAATTGGACATGTGAACGAGGCATTTGATTCCTTCAAGTTCAATCAAGAAACAAATCCACGTTCCGTTTAACTTATAATAAGCAACCCTATTAGTTAAAAAAAAAAAGGGGGAAAAAAGTTTTGCGTATTTATATTTTTGAAAAAAAAAAATTTAATTATTTATGTTTTTTAAAAAAGAAAAAAAGAAAAAATGTAAATTAGATGACCCTTGGATTCAAAAAGACACCTTTCTGTAACGGAAACTGAAACGCCACCCGCCAAACTATAACGACTGTTTATTTAAACAAACGGATACCATTCTTTTACTTTGTTATTCCCAGCCAAATTATTTGGAGTGCATATCTGTCCAGAAAAAGGTAAGTATTTAAATTTGGAAGATTAAGCATCAAAATATAAATTACATGCTTTTTTTAGCCGTTTCATATGGAATCTTTACAAATAATGATATAGAAATAGTAACCCCTGATCCTGACTTAAATATAACAGGAAAAAGTTCAGAATGTCACTTTCTATCCTGTTTTTTTTTCTTCATCGCCATAACTTGTGCGCCAAGTCTCAAAATTGTGTTCTACAAGCCTGAAAGCACAGACAAAATAGTCATACGCATCAATATATATATATATATTCAACTTAAGCAATGTAATATTGTGTATTGCAGGTTATATTGTTTGAAAGAATAGAATACTGCAATGAAACATCTGTATATTTCGTTCTTGATTTTGATATCACTAGTACATGGATCATGGGGAGGTTGGTGGTTTTCTTCTAATAATGAAGAAACTTATGACCCTTTAAAGAATCAGATAATTTCCAATGCAGTTGGTGCTGAATTTGCCATTCAAACTCTAGATAACGACGAAAAGGGAATGAATATGGTCGAGAGTGTTAAACTAGCTGTGCGTACATCAAAATCTTGCTCGCTGAATGCGTACCAAGATTTATCTGCAGGATGTTCGAAGATTGTTGCAGAGGAAGAATTGAAGCATAAACTGGCTTGGGATCTCAGTGATTGCTTTCAACAGCATACTGGACGGCCTGCCTTTCCTCTTTGTGATTCAAGAAAAAATCCCATGAAGAAATGCCTTCAGAAATTGACTGATGATTCACATAAAGTTTTCTTGGAGTTTTTTCTTCAAATTAATACAATCTGTCATCAATTACAGTAAGTTTCCGTTTTCTTAAAAAGCTTGGAAAGAAATTTTCTAGATTTGTTTATTTTTCCCATTTTTGAGTTAATATTTTAAATAATGTTGCAGGATTCATGCCTTCAAGCATCAAACTGAGAGACTGGTAAACGAATTGAAAAGATCTGCTGAGTATGCAGAAGAAAAACTCGAAAACATTGAAGAACAAGGGAAGGAATTATTGCAAAACTCGAATCAAATTCATAATTCTTTGGCTTCCATTGACATCCAAACTCAACAGGTGGCAGAAACATCAAAAAATGTTGAAAATCATGTAAATGTCGTGAAGAAGTACACAGAGGTAGTCCATGAACAATCCAAGGGAATAGCAGCTTCGCAGATAGAGTTAAGTGAAGGTCAAAAGAAAATGAAAGAGGACCTAGATGCAGGGATATCAATGCTTCATGATTCTTATGATAATTTGGGCATCGAAATAAATAACTTAAGGGATGAAACGGTAGAAATAGAGAAGGAGATTGGTAAAGTTGGAGAGGAAATGTTTACAAAAATGTCGACTCTGCAGAATAAAGCTGACGATATTGAGAATATGACCGGAAAATCTTTGGATAAACAAAAACAACTTTTGGATGCTCAAACAGCAGCACTCGACGGTCTTCAGTTTCTTACTAAATTTCAGTCTCAAGCACTTGAAGAGAACAGGTAAATATATAGAGAAGTGTTGTATCATAATGTATATTAGCTTTAAAACCTGGATTGAATTCGTATGCACTTACTACCATTTTCATATGTTAAAAGGGATACCTTGCAACAATTGGCTGAATTTGGGAAGAACCAACAAGAGGAGCTTCTTCGACGGCAAGAACAACTTCAACAGGCTCATGATAGCCTAGTTGCAAATTCAAAGACAATATTAGCAGCTCAGGTCTGACATTTTTCAATGACATCCTCTTTAAAAGTAATTAAATATTCGAGTTTTTTCACAGTGTTTCTCAAATTTCACCATTCATTACAGGAAGTTTTTGAATCGAAGCAAGCCAGCATGTTCATAGCAATAGACAAGCTTTTTGCCTTGCATAATGCTTTGCTTCTTGAATCTCGAGCAATTAAAGCTTTCTTCTTTTATTCATTAATAATCCTCTTGCTCTACATCTTTACTAGTATGAAGCAAACGTACAATGTGCGACCCCGGCTCTATATAGGTAAGTATCACACATCTAATTGAAGCAAAACTTGAAGATATCAGTTCATTTTGACTTCCCTAAATGTTCTTGTTTGCAGGATTATGTGTCACATTTGTTATCGAGCTAATCATACTTCGCCGTGCAACATATGATATAGAACAAATGGGATGGATAATAACCTCTCTTAGATCACTTTTCCTGGTTCTAGCCGCAATCCAACTTCTGTATGCCATTAACACATACAGGTAGAAGATGTTACATGTTATTTTCAGGTAATGTGATGCGTTATATATTATGTCTTAACAAATATTTTGCAAATTATGCAGAGACTATGAAATGCTAAACCATCAGATGCTGTTAACACTAATGGACAAGATTAATGGCTTGCAAAGCAACAAAGAATCGTTATTGGACATGGATGAGGATAGTGACATCAACTGGTCTTTATGGGTTGACTGTGAGTTACCAGAAGATGTAGACAAATCAGAGGACCCCGACTTCCTAGTTGCAGAGGAAGTTGGAGAAAATTCACTTGAAACCAGTTCAATTACAAAGAAGTACAATCTTCGTAATAGGCGTAAACATTTATAGAGTCTACCTAACAAAATCCATTTTTTGGTCTATTCTTACGTTCTTTTTAATCATCATTGGGCCATTGTTACTTTCGGTTTCATTTGAAGTAATGACCTACTATTATTAGTACTGTGATACTGACCGGTAATCAAGAACCGTTCTGTATCAACTATCTTGTCATAGTTTGATGCAGGCAGGTAAAAAGTAGGAATTGAATTCAAAAGAAAGTAAAAAGTAGGAATTAGACCCCATTGACAACCTTATGGGTTCTATGCTTTTACAGATATTTGCAGAAGCCTCCTTGAACTGTTTCTTATGTTCTCACCTTTTCTACTCATAAAGCATCGATAATTTCACCAAATTCTGTGGTGACTAAACATCTGGATTTGCATATTCTTAGTATTTCTGGATATGAAAATACTATAGAAGTAATAAGAATCTAAAAAAAATTCAAAAGAAGCCGAATACAGGTTAATGACAGCACATTTCAACCAAATTTAGCATCAAAATTTGTTATGAAATTAGCTTTAAAAACCAGTTCAGAGAATGTCAGCTTACATCTGAACAGGTTTAAAACCAATATCTATGGAATTGTTTACTGCATCTAACACCAGTTGTGTACTTCTAGTCGAACTGGACCACTTGCTATCTGGTCGAAGTCCTGAAATTTTTATGCCCTTGACAAGCGTGGAAAACTCTTGAATCATCGTCGCCTCCTGTGGTAACTGACAAGCAACTTGAACTTCTTGAGGCTTAACATTCCACCCAATATGAAGATCCAAAAACTGAGCCCCAGATGTAAAGCTAAATGTCGCAGAACTCTCATCATAAGGGATTATAAAATCTTCAACATGAAGCGTCCCATTAGAACCATATACAGCCAAATCCATGGTTTCGTGCGAGATTAAGGAACAGTAAAATGTTGCTACAGTTTTTTCTTCGTCCCAGTATAAAGAGGCACTGCATGATAAGATGACCCCAGCCGAGTTTCGGGCTATGGCAGGTAGAGCAGTGACTGTTGTTGGTAGTTTTTGGTTCATAGACCATAATATGGCACCAATGCAGTACCACCCTGCATCTCCTAGTGCACCAAGGGAATCTAGATCTGGTTTTACTCTAATGTCGTTTTCAAGAAATTGAGGTGTTCCAGTATAAGACGATGAACTGTGGATCTGATAACAATAAAAAGACATGGCGTCAATTGATTAACCGTACATAATCAACGCGTATCATGTTGGCCACTGAAATAAAGATCACTATAATAGCACAAGTGAACTCTGCTGTGTTACTTCTTACTTGATCACCACTAACATAGTTTCAAATTACAGAACCAAGTCGGAAAATCTTTCACCTATCAGAGCTGTGGATAACTAGGATATGAGTAGTCATCACCAAGTAAAATTTCAATATCAATTCTTATAGATCTATTCTTCTTTTACAATCCATAAGAAGGTAATGTTGTGTCTTCCCTTCTCAGAAAATAGAGTACCCCCAAATAACACACTGATAAGGCACAGGCCAGGACAGTAAATTTTGTTATTTTTCTTCCATAAAAGGCCTGAGACGAGCTAATTTTCATGGCTACTGATAAGCTTAAACTGTTAAAAAGAGGAGACAAACTTAGTTATTTAATTATGTCATCAACAATATGATATACCTGATCCATTCCAGAAAATCAAATTCAACTCAAATAGTAACAATTGATTGGAAATTGAAAACTGTAAACAATTCTCATGCTAAACGAATCACGACTAATTAATTATGCATATAAACTTACTGCTTTGATTTGTCCAAAGAGCTCCAAATTAGAAAGAACATCCTTCATTTTCGCAGTCCTGGGATGATGATACCACATGCTTCCATCCATGAACTGCAACCCATTAGATTCACATGCTTCCAGTATTTTATCAAGCTCCTTAACATTTAGCGCAGAGGGTTTCTCCAGAAGCAAATGCTTACCCTTTTGAGCAGCCAAAACTGCCCATTTTAGATGCAGGCTAGTGGGCAATGGCATGTAAATAGCTTCCACAAATACATCATCCAGTAATTCATTGTAGTCCCCATAAATTTTCACCTCTTTCGATAAATTGTTTCTGACGGCAAATTGTCTTGCCTTGTCGATTGAACGACTCGCAATTGCATGAAGAGTGGAATTGGGAGCCATTTTTATGGCTCTATAGACTTTTCTGGCTATCTCTGCACATCCCATGATTCCAAAACGAATTGGGTTTTCATTTTCAGCCATTTTTGCTCTGGGTTTGTAATAGTTTTCTTGATCTTTGCTGGTTTCAACTTTGAAGTTAGAACTATCGATTTGGAATGATTAATCCAAAACTGTACAAAGGTCGTTGAACTACCAAGTTGGATAAGACAGGACCACAATATCACTGAACCATTTCCACTTTTTTGCCCCTGCATCTAAAAAAGATTTTTATGATATAAAAAGTTGATAAATATTTGATTAAAAAGTTAATAAAAGTTATCAATTCATATAATATGTGATTATTTTTTATTTAGATTTTTATCAATTTTAAACTATACCAAATAAGATTTTTATTTATGGTGAAAATTTATATATTTAAAATAAAGGGATTGCAAATTATCCAATCATGAACTGCGAGGAGTTCCGAGTTCGCACCCTGTTAGGTACTCTGAATGAATGAGAACTAAGAATATGATCTTACCCTCAAATATTTTTGTTGTATTTTACTTTTATGTCTCAAAAAATAAAAATAGTAAATAATTAAGTGAAGATTGTTGGATTTTGTTGATATCCAATACATTCGGGCAATAATGTTAAAATGGTTGAATTAATTTCAGTAGGCCTTGGTCGAAGATTTAAATGTTTTTCAGCATCACAATTAATTGGCTCGAACTTGAAACCAATTTGGTCATTGGAAGCAACTATTAATTTGTAGGGAAAAATTCATAAATAAAGGGTTAAGTTTAACTCGTTTCAAATTTAAGATATTAAGGTTTAAAATTTCAAATCTTATATGTTTTTTTAAATTTTATTTATAAATTAATCAATTACACATATATTTTATTAATTAAATATATTAATTTGGTCATAAATTTCATATAATTTGTCACATATTATTAATTGATCACAAATCACAAATTTTATGTCACAAATTATTTTACGGCCACTATTCCAAAATTTTATAGTCACAATTTGCTCATCGGTCACAAATCAAAAATTGAAACGTCACAAATTATTTTATGGTCACAAATCAAAAATATTATAGGTCACAAATTATTTAACGGTCATAATTAAAAAAAAATTATAAGTCACAATTTGTTCATTAGTCATAAATAAAAAATATATACGTCACGATTTATTTATCGATCACAAATCACAAATAATATAAGTTATAACTTAATAGATAGTCACAAATTAATAATTTTTTTAGGTTACACATTATTTTTTTCACAATTTATCTTTTTCATTGGTTGAATATTGTTTATGGATCATTGATTAATGAATTTAATGGTCACAAACAACCAAATAATATGTGACCACCAACAATACTTGTGACCACCACCTCACCACTGTCACCAACAATATGGCAACTGAAACCCCGTCGCCGGAACCACCACCACCTCCCGACAGTAAACTATCATCAAAAAATATCGACATCACCACCACCACCACTAAAACCACAGGACCTCCACCTCCACCACCCCATCCTACAACCCAAAAAAAATTCACAACCCTACCATCATCGTCGTCACCGACCACCACACCACCACCCAACCACCATTAAAACCATAGATCCACCACCACACCCACAACATACCTCCACCACCACGCTCAAGACAAGCCACCACGCTCTACAACGATGCTAATAGCACGCCCACAATGTCCACCATCGTTGCCTACACCACACCACACCACCAACAAAAATCACCGTCACCGCCACAACAACAACAACAACGCAATGCGTGCACCACTCCACCAACAAAAACAACCACCACCAACAACCAGAAAAAAAACCTACAGATTGGAAACCATTGCACACATCATCACAAAAAGAAAAAGACAAAGACAGATCATGAAGTTTTCGTTCACAACAGCGTCGCCGGTGATTGCAGGGAACGTCGCTCGCTGCTCACAGCGACAGCTCCACTGTCATCTTCGACGACGACAACCTTGCGAGGGAAAGAAAAGAGAGAGAAAGAGGAGGGGGAAAAGAGGGAGAGACTGCTACAATGGCGCTAACAACACCGATGCCGTGCCGGTGCTTGGAGGAGAGAGAGAAGAAGATGCTAGAGAGAGAATGAAGATGTGATAAATGATTTGTGATTTTTAGGGTTTGGGTAATTATAATTTAGATAGAGATGAATTAATATTTGATTTTTTTGTAAATAAAGTTTATATTTGAAATTTGAAATTGAGTTTTTAAAGTTCTGATTTTGTGTAATTTCCACTAATTTGTATTGCTCGTGGCCCATTTTCTAGTTGGACGACCTCTGAAATTTGTTAGCTCACTGTCTTTTGTTGGCCCATCTTATATTAGCCCATTTTCACTATTGTTGGCCCGTGGTTCCTGTTTGAGAGCACTTTGTGTTTGCAAGGCTTTTTGAGAGAGTCATTTTTCTTCTATTTTCTTGGTGAAATCGTGACAAAATCTCTCCCTTTCTTCTTCATCTTTGTGATACCTTTCGTCCACCATTACCCTTTGTTGGTTAGTCAATTGGGCGACCATAGTAATTGATTTTTGGGTTTGAGAAATCAATTAATGGTTTTTAATTCGGTTGACATAAATTGAGCCAGGAATGGCACGAGATTGAAGATCTTGAGTTGCATTTCCATGACAGCGATATTTTAATTCTCGTCCCATCGGGAAAAATAACTATGGGGCTGGGGCAAAAGTAGGGATTGGGTGGATAGGGCAAAGATGGAAAGGGTGATCTTGGCTTTGCTCCGTCTGTGCCTTGCCTCTCCTCGCAGTACATAGGTTAAGTACCGAAATATTAACCAATGGATAAAAATTTGAGCTACTCCTTTAAAATTGACCTTTTAAAGTGAAACCTCGAGCTTTAATATTCTGGTCCGCTGTCATCCCTTAACAAATCAAGGTTTTAAAAAGTAAGATGAAAGATGAAAATAGGTAAGTAAAATTTTGTTAGTAGTATTCCTGAGAATTTCTTATTTAATTTTAGGGATAAAGGAAAACCTGTTTTCTCAAAACTATTTCAATTATACTACAAGCTTCTCTCTCTCTCTCTGGGGCGACTTATGTTCTCTAATTGATCGACAGTGATACTCTTGAATCCAAATCTTAAAGGAATGTATTTGTACTATTGGACGTCTTTCAAAATTCCTAAATCGACATGTAGGCTAGAAGGATTGGCTTTAAATTTAAATGTTGAATAATGTATCACTCGTTAAAATTAAAATATGTTCGTGTTCGAACAAATTTCGTGCTTCCCCTGGTCCACTTTTATGCTTCTGATCTTGTGGCCTTGTACTGCACAGGCATTAGGCTGGAGTAACAAAGCTTTATTAATGGATGCTTAGTCTATCCATCGACTTCTGTTTGCTGTGAATTGTTGCTCGTTAGTGGAAAATCTTGTGGTTGCACTAACATAAATGAATTGAAGCAACTGAAGATATTTAGGCAAGCAATAGTATAAAAGTTAACAGAGATTTTATTAGTGTAGTCTATTATGGAATGAGTAATTAAGAAGGAAGTTGATGTAATGAATAAATTGACAAGAACAAATGTTATAATTATAGTAAAATTTAGAGGTGTCGGATAATAGCATTCGAGACATGAAATTTGATTGAATATTAGTTTATTTCGATAAGTCTCCAATCGCTTCAACCAAATTTTTGCAATTGTTTGGTTACCTAAATTAGTAACATAACATTTTTAAATTAATATGCCATATCAAATTTACTCTCATTAATCTCACGACAAATCCACCAATTAGTAACATGTTAATTTAAAATGACACGTCAATCATTAATTGGGTAGACAACAAATTGAATAACAGATCTCAACTCAAGGAATTCACCAATATGATTCACATACGACACTCGAGGAACAATCTTAATATCTTGAAATTACTAAACTAATCTTTAGAAGCCATATTAGGTCATAAATAGTGGTTACATTCTCGGAGTTTAGCTGACAGCATAACCATAAGAGTTGGAATCATATTAGGAAATCAGAATTTTTTCCCGACTTAGCCTGGTCGGGCACCTAATAGAAAATGGGGTAATTACCTAGGCATAGCAAACGGTCCATGTTATTGAAGTTTAGGGTTGGACGGCCGCTCGACCAATATAAGTGGGCGGCTACATGGTTATAAAAACTTCATGAAATTTCCTTTCAGCCATTTTTTTCATTCTTTCATCCATTTTGGTCCTTCACATCAAATTACTTCAACTTTTAGTGCTTCAACTGTTACTCAAATGCATATTAGTCCCCAAACTTCCATTCATTGGCCAATTGATCATTTTTTTTTTTCCAATTGCTTAGAAACAGGTCCAAAACTGAAATAAAATAAAATTAACCTAAGTTAAGTAAAATCAAATACTAAAACGACACAAAAATTTAGTAATATGGCCTTAATAAGTGCACAAAAATGCACTTTTCAGTAAGAAAAAAGGTGATCTAATTTAGGAATTAATTGGGTGGGAGAGAGAAGAGAGAGAATGCATCCTTGCATTTGATGAGACGGTTCTTTTCAATTTCCCTTTTATCTTGAATGTGACAAAATAACATGTTGAAGTTAAAAAATAACTAGGTCAGTCTTTTCAAGCTTATTAATGATTTGTAAAAGGTATTTTAAGCTACAATAAGTGAATTGTTCTGAAATAATAACATGAGTCCCCCATTACAACCTAATTTATAGGAGAAAATAGGCAAATTGGCATGTTTTACATGAAATTGACTACAGTGCCGATCCTAATGTGTGTGTCGTTGACCTAATTTTGATTTGCTGTTGAGGTCGTCCTCCATATTCCATGATGGAGTTGAGATGAGAAATAATTATTGAGAAATTGTGATTGTTCACAATTTGATTTCCGCATGTTTTGAAATGAATGCATTAGATAAAAACATGATGTCATCCTTGGGGTGAGGGAAATCAAAGTGTAATGATAATGTTCCATGTATGACGGCAATAGTTCTCTCGCTCTCTCTAAAGATAAGTTGAGCTGAGCTAGAAGTTATACTGAGCTAAGCTAGAGGTTGTTGCCTTGAAATGATGATCTTAGCCTAGGTTTAAACTCAAATTTTTAAGATATAAACTGATTCCTATTATTTTAATGAATTCTTAATTTGACGAAGGTCAACATAACAAAAATTATGAAACCTTGAACAATTGGATTAAAAATTCAAATAATCATTGAACTTTGTACAATATTTTTCACTGATTATTAAACTTCAATAGTTTTTCAAACAATCATCAAAGTTATCAAATTATTATTCCAATTGCCATTAAGTTTTAAAAAAAATTTAGATAGTCACAAAATTTATCTAATCTTTATTCCATTGGCCATAAACTTTAAAAAAAAAAAAAAATGGATAAAAACCAAACATATCAAATTGTTATCTCATGCATCACCCAGTACACATTGTTAGAAAATTTGACCGACTCACTAACATGGCACATTATTGTTATTAGTTGACAAAAAAACAATAAAAACGAGCTTATAAAATTGTGGTAAATAGAAAAAGAATAATTAAAAAAAATACTAAATAAAAATACATATAAGAAAAATAAAACACGTGAACGTTAAAATTCGATCGCATTTTTTACACTTTCAATATATGAAAGCGTGTTTTGATTGATTAGTCATCAACTAATGACAGTGTGCCATCAGCATTTCTGTTTGCCCCATCAACAAATCTGTCAAATTTTCAAACGGCGTGTTATTGAGTAATAGATGAGGTAATGATTTGATAATATCAGCAACTATTAGAAATAATTTTAAAATTTAATGACTAATTTGATAACATTTGATAAGTTTGGCAACCACCAGAAAAACTTAAAGTTTAATGGCCCATTGACCATTTGAAAAACTTTCAAAGTTTAATGGTCGATGAGAAACATTGTGCAAAGTTCAATAACTATTTGATTTTTTAACCCCAATAATTATAAGGAAGTTCACAAAATACACGTGCATTTAATATGTATTTATAATTTGATACCATATTTTGCAAATATACATTTTACACACCATCTTTTACTTGATGATAATAAGAAAATATTCTAGTTTTAAAATTACAAAATTGCCACTGAGAATTGCTAAAAAGGTCAAAATATTATTATCTGAATAACAAATCACAACCTGTGTATTAAATTATCTCCTGCTTTACATTTCGCTTGTTAACTATTTTATAATTCTTTAAAATTTATTATTAAAAGCATGTGATGTTTTATTTAAAGGGAAATTTACAAAAGACGTCCTACGTTTAGGGTGAATTTACAATTTGCATACCATATTTTATAACTTTAAATTTTAAATAATAATATTTTTATTATGTATTAGGTGCTGGTAAAAATACATTTTGGAAGAAAAATAATATACTTTTATAATTTTATTTATAAAATCATATGGGCTAAACCGCGACCCGTGACCCGTATGGGCTCGACCTGGATGGGTCAGCGAGCGGGTCTGAGTTGTAGTCCAAAAATGTGGGCCGATCCGGAACCGGCCCGAAACCCATAGCGGGCGGGCTTTTTTTCACACGGGTCATTACCGGGTTCATATGTTGGCAGGCCGAGTCGGTCTGGACCACCCGAATTGACACCTCTATATGTTATACTATGTAACACTTAGCATTTGTTAACTATTTTGCAATTCTTTCAAATTTAATTACTAGCCGCTTATGATATTTTAATAAATGTTTTTATCTTTAAAAATGGTCTTCCTTTTTGAGATGTTTGCAAAATTCAAGATCTTATATTCTTAAATTACTTGAAAAAATAGAGCATAAATTAAAATAAATTAATATTGTGTTAGAAAATGTAGCAAAAACTTCATCCAGAATTTTTTTTCTATCATTATTAAATGGCCAAAAGGAAATTATAAGTTGTCATCATCTAAAAAAGATATATTCAATGATTAATTTAGGAAAAAAAATGGTAAAAGAATATAATATATTATATACTATTTTGCAGGTTAAAATGAATCTCTTATATTTTTAAGCTGCGGTTATAAATTTATACTATTTATCAATCCAACAAATTTTCAAGATTTAATTAAATAATTTTTTTTTCATTTCTCTTTTTATGTTATTTTACGAGAAAATTTTATGTAGGGGAGACAAATATAAATATTGTTGATAAAAGTAAGGAGAATTTACAAAAATGGCTAATTCCATACTTATCAATTAAAAAATGTCTAATTTTGATAACTTTTGAAAAAAATTGTCAAATTTAGTATTAAATTATCTATTATACCCTTAATGAAAAATGAAACATTTTTTTTTTCAATTTGTCACCAATTTTGAGAAAAAATAGCTTCCATGAGAAAGTTACATTAAAATGGTGTTCTCAATATTTTAAAACTTGTTATCGATATTTGAACCGTGATTATCTTAATACTTTATTTATCTATAACAAGATTTCATTCCAAACATGATAGTTCTCCACATTTCATAAACTTCTTGACATTTGAAATGTAGTTCTAGATTTTTTATACATGCGTCAATGAGCAATATAGCATTTATTGTGATTTGATGTGTATTTTTAACATAAGTAAAGTAGGTTATGTGTCAAAATTTTATTTGCTAACAAAATATTTAATTGTATGCACACTTTTGTCTTTAGTGTAGAATTATAAATTATTAACAAGTGTATTTTGGTCTAAAATATTGCAAAAATGGACATTAAAGAAATTTTGGACATTTTTACAAATGATCATATGAAAGTGGATATTTATTGTAATTCCTCTAAAAATAAAAATATTAGATGAGTGAACTCTACCCGCCTATGGTGGATGGAATTGGATTAAATCCACGTTCAAGTCTTGGAGGAGCATATATTGAGATATAATTGAATGTCATCCATCTCAAAATATGGATAGCATTTAATGGATATAAATCACTAGGGAAGCGGAAGACATTGAAAACGGCTTTTGCGTCTCTTTCAGGAGTTTTGAGGTTTTAAATTTGATGGCATATTTTGTGTAACAAATGAAATTATAAACATATTATGTCAGCCTACAAAAAATATATTTGAAATTGAATGAAAACTAATTTATGAAAAAGATGGATATTAAGAGAATAATAATAATAATAATAATAACAACAACTTTTTAGATGAAAAAGTAACACAAATTATAATTTTGACAATAGTAAATTTGTATGTAAAGTGTTGTCCAAAGTAACATTTAGGGAATGATTTGTTATTATTAATTAGACATATTTTGGTCTCATAATGGCAGATTTATAGATATTTCTATTTTCCCCTTGAATATGTATTTTTTTGTTACCAATTAGTAAAATACGATTTTGAAAGTGTAAATTTGTAAAATATGATATATGAATGATAAATGCAGCCTAATAATAATTGTATTTTGTAAATTCAAAAATAGAATTATGCTATATGTACAACCATGATTGACAACTATGAGTTGGCAGAAATGTACACCATCCACCTTAAAAACTAATTTTTAGATCAACAATAAGAATCTTGACAACACATGAATTGTCAACAAAAATTATACAAATAACTTTATACTCGTAGAGATAGTCCACCATAAACAATGTGTTAAGCTAAACAAATTCGGTTATCTTAATTTGACATTATAATATACCTCATTTTTATTGTTTTAGTTACTTGTTAAGCTCATGTTTGGTAAAGATTAATTTTAATTTAAGTCAAAATTAACAATTCATTTTAACATTTTTTATGAGATTCACAACTTTTCAAGCACATATTTCATCAACTTTTATCAAGATTTACTAAAAATTTGATTTTAATACCCACCAAACAATGTCTAAGTTTTCTTCAAAGATAGATAGAGTACAAATCACATAAAACAAATACACTCATATAAGTAATTAAGATATGATTGGAGTGACAATATATTCCGACTAAACTTAAAGCCCTTTTATTGTAAGGATCTTAATATGCTCATGATCATAAAACTAATGACATTGCTTCTGAAGCCGACGTGTGTTCGATAATGTCAAAGGAAATTAATTCCAATATCATAATCGCACTAATTTCCGAGGGATTGTGTTGTTGTTATTATTATTTTTATTATTGAAAGTCACTAATTCAACCCAACTAATACTTTGAGGAGGTGAATAGGTGTTTGTGCGGAATTTAAATTTACCAATTAATAACTGCAACAAATCACAATTATTAAGTAATTCAGATGAATTCACTTGCACAACTATCCTATATTGAATTACCGCAGTTAATAAATTACTGAAACATAAATAACACTTGAAATTTGTTGATGGAGAAACCCGTAATTGGGTAAAAAATCCAGACCCAAGCGATTAACAATCTACTATAAATGAATTAACTTATAGTACTGTCAGACTCAACTAACTATAGTACTTTCTGACCTTCTGACTGTAATTACCAAAGCTCTTCCAGATTGCGTGCTCCTATACCAAATCATGGCCTTCTGAATTCATATATCTCCTGTGGATTAATGAGAACTCCTCGTTCTCCAACAACCAGAAACTCCGGTCACCTTTCTTGATCTAACAGATGTTACGAAAGTAAGTGGTTTGGTGTTTGGTTAATATGAGGTTGATGTTTTTCAATGCAATGATGAACTCAATATGAAGGTTGAATTCTAATAATGATATGGAGGAATTCATCTCTTGTTTCTCTCAATGTTCAACTCTTATTTTTTCGAATGGTCGTGCGTATATATATAGTGTAGAGGTTTTGGGAAGTATGGCCGGATAAAATCTTGAAAAATGAGAATTAGGTTTTCTCGGGATACACTGTCACTCGAGCAAGAGCACAACGACAAGCAAGCAGCTGTGTTTCGTCAAACGAAGTCCAGGCTACAGGTGGACGACGCAGCTTTTGTTTTTACCGCTTGAACATCAGTTGGGCTATAAGCTAGCGAAATTGCAACGACATTTTTCTTCTTGTTCCATACTCGAACCCTAAGACTTCTAACTTACTACTTGACACTTTAACTTCTAAAGACTCTTTTACATCAATGATTTTTGTCAAAAGATTGCCAACAACTTTAAAACCTAACAAACTCCCATTTTGACATTTTGTGACAAAACATGTATTACAAGTCAAATAGATTAAATCTAATCTACCCAAAACCAACTAACTCAGCTGAATCTTGCTTTTCCTTTGTCCAACTTGTTTCTTGAAAAACAACTCAAATACCAAGTGTAAAAGTACGTGAAATAGTAACAAGAATAAAAACATTTGAGACTGTTATTCATAAATCAACAACATACCGTTAAATTAAGATACAATATCAATGTAAGCAGTTTGTGAGATTTCGCAAGTGTACGGATCATGATAAGTAATAAAGTGGATGTATCAAGTTCGAATATCGTCCCGCAGAGACTACTATCTATTACACATTTTTAAACTAACCTATCTTCAATTTAAATTAAACCGGTAACTAATGATCAAATCAAATTGTATTTTCTAAACGGAGTTCTAATAAATAAACTAACAAACTCAAATTAAAACTGTAGATAAGATTATGTGATTAGATAATTAGATAGTTAGGATTTTCGATTCACTTAAGTTATTTAACATAGGTTTAATTCCATTTCATTTAGCCATCTCTTCTTACGTGCTAACACGATTGAATTAACCTGATATAGTTAGTGATCTCGTTCGAGCAACGCTAATCTTATTCATATATCCGAACTTACTATATCTCTATGTAAATTCACACACACACATAAAAGCATTTATCTTTAGGAATTCAACATGAATTGTATAGACTATAGTTATCTCTCGATCTCATATAATGTCTATTTTAATTATTGTACAAGCTAGAATTATATATCTGCCCTCGGTCTGAGTATTATCCATAAATCAATTAATTGTTGCGCAAACAATTCAAGCACTAAGTACACAATAATTAATTAACAAGTATCAAAATGGCATGAAAATCTTGAAATTAAACATATAATAAAAATCTTAAACTACATCATCTATCCTAATAATAAAAGTATTTAGCCACTCATAACATTGAATTTAAACAATCGAAAGTGAAACGACATCACCAAAAATTGATGAAACGCGAAGCTTCTCGTATGTGCCGTCTCCTTTCGTTTGTGTACGTGAATATATAAATAATTTCAGCCCCTATTTTCTCCTAAATAGCTGCCGACTTCCTTCTCTCCACGTGCATATATTGCTGCCCTTTTTTATCCAGAATAGCTGGCGATTTTTCTCTTCAATGTATTCGTGAATAGGTGTATATATATAATGAATTCAGCCTCTGTTTTTCCAAATTTCAACCTCTATTTTCCTCAATTTCAGCCCAATGTTCTCTCTGTCTAAATATTTAATCTCAAGTCGCCAAATTTTGTATCAAATTAGAAGTCCAAATTGAGGCTCAATTAATTTAATGCTTACTTCCAAGTCCTCGTACTATGAGTTTTTTTTTTCATTTTCCACTTATTTGCATTCTTTTCTTTAATTCTTCATTAAATATAAAATTTTACCTACAAAATATAATATAACATAAATTAGGTAGAACTTTATTCAAAAGACAAAAAAATATCATGATTTAGAGTCT
>CAIGRS010332777.1:0-11769 GCA_903798395.1 Fraxinus floribunda
ATTTGATTTATTGAAAAATTCTCACACACTTGTCCCACATAGGAAAGTTATGAAACTTTGATGTGGTTTATATAGTGTAAGTCTGGGAATTGTGTTTGGACCCCAAGGGATATCAATAGTCTTTAGAAGGGGGGAAGACCTATATTCTATGGGATTCAGTCCAAATCTCACACGTGCGGCTGCCACCGTCCGTCCGTCGACCGGCCTGCACGGCACGGGCTCGGTCCGATTCGTGTGCGAGTGCCTCCTTTTACTATATTATCTTTTTAGATAAAATTTATTTAATTTTGGATCAAATTATCTGAACAGTGGTAACTGTTTTGAAGAAGCTTGAAGAATGTTCGAATGGCCACGAATAATTCTATAAATTGTTAGCCCTATTGCCAAAACAATTACACCATTTTCATTGCAAATATTCTTTGCATTGAATCTCATCCTCCCTTTCTATCATTTTGATATTCGTTTCGAAGAAAATACACTTCGTTGAGTTCGCTGGAACTGCTGCAGATTGCTGTGCTACTTCCGTAGGAAACGAAATTCGTTCCATCCTGGGAAACGATTGCTGGACGCCTTTAGCACCTTTTGAAGGCAGCAAATTCGTTTTAAGGAAACATCGTGAAGTCGGTGGGCTCGAATTCATTTCTTGATTTTGTTCATCATACCGTTACGCTGTGCAAGTAATTTTGTATTTAGAAGGGGGGAGACCTATATTCTATGGGATTCAGTCCAAATCCCACACGTGCGGCTGCCACCGTCCGTCCGTCGATCGGCCTGCACGGCACGGGCTCGATCCGATTCGTGTGCGAGTGCCTCATTTTACTATATTATCTTTTTAGATAAAATTTATTTAATTTTGGATCAAATTATCTGAACAGTGGTAACTGTTTTGAAAAAGCTTGAAGAATGTTCGAATGGCCACAAATAATTCTATAAATTGTTAGCCCTATTGCCAAAACAATTACACCATTTTCATTGCAAATATTCTTTGCATTGAATCTCATCCTCCCTTTCTATTATTTTGATATTCGTTTCGAAGAAAATACACTTCGTTGAGTTCGCTGGAACTGCTGCAGATTGCTGTGCTGCTTCCGTAGGAAACGAAATTCGTTCCATCCTGGGAAACGATTGCTGGACGCCTTTAGCACCTTTTGACGGCAGCAAATTCGTTTTAAAAAAATATCGTGAAGTCGGTGGGCACGAATTATTTTTTCAGATTATGTTGATCATACCGTTACTCTGTGCAGATTTCATTATGATAATTCTATCAGACTGTCTTGAAGGAGATACTCCAGAAATAACATAATATTATTTTAATAGAGAATTTGTGATTGAAAAGAATAAAGAAAAATGTATTATAATTTCAATGGGAGCCAAACGGGAATCATATTTCTATCATAGTACAACACTAATTAACAAGGAATTAATTCCACCCTCGCAAAAAATATATTGAGATTGATGCCTGTGATAAGATTCAACACTCGTTAAATTCGTGGCTCATGTTGCCACAACTAATCAGTTGGAAGATGCTCTCACCACACCTTTGTACACGACTTGACTCTAGTTGCTTCGGTCCAAGATTGATTTTTCTTTTGGAACATTATTTTATGGGGGCATGTTAGTGGGAGTATTCAAAAATAAATAGAAGTTTTATCAAATCTTTTATTTCATATATTCTTTTGATAAGTCTTATTACATCTTGTAATTGAGATATTCTTTACTTGAAAGTATTAGATAAACATACAAATAGGATTCTCATCGTATCCCTATACAAACACAATTCGAAAAGAAAATTAAACTAATTGCTTAAAATTATTTTTAAGTATTATTTTTCTATCGTACAATCAACATTGGCACATTTGTCATAAGGTTGATGTATTTCTAGATTCTTGTGTATTGGTTTCAACTTTTTTTTTCTCGAATACATGTATTTTGTTTTGAACTTCATTAGCTTAGGAACTTTTATTGCATTAAAAAAAGTAAAAAATTCTCATTATATCTTTTTTTTTTTAATAAATAGCAAGATATTATACAAGTAACTTAATACATGTCAGTGAATACAATAGATTTTGATTCCTAAAACATATTTGAAGCCATAATAAATAAAATATAAGTAGAAAAAAGTATACATTGGAGACAAAGGATTCCCTTTTATCTCATCTGTTCGCATAATGGTTCCAATTCCAATGCCATTTTGTTGCTTATTCGTTTTCTAATCATAATTCCTTTTTATACCAAAGGTTAGGTGTCAATTTATTATTTATAAATAATTTAATTATAATTATCGCACTATTAGCCATTGATATCATTTTTAATCTTTGTCGACTTCTCGCTTTAAGCAGTGTTACAGACACTTACGTTAAAAATGTATTTGAACGTGAGAAAAAAGCTCATCATATAATCTAAAAAAGACTTATGTAAAATATTCCCCAATGCGATAGAATTTGATGATGTCACGATCACGAAATAGGATAATTTTTAATTGAACGAATATCAAAGTTGGATCGAGAAACCTCTCGCAATTCATATTTTATAAAATTCAATCAAAAGCCAAAAAAGCTTTCGTATAAATAAAAATTGCATGTTGGTCCCCAATATTCTTAACAAAGTATAATACAAGCCCTAATTAAATGAAAACAACATATTTAACTAATATCGATTCAAGTTGAAAAGCCAAGAAGCAAGCTTGCTATATTTTCAAATTAGACATATTTGTATGAGACGATTTAAAAAACATAAAGTTGACTTGAACTTTTTCATTATATTTATACAATCAATTTCGAATATGTTTCAATCTTCGTTAAAATTTCACTGGTTACTCGTGAAAAGTAAAAACAAATCACTTCAAATTTTGAAACGAAATATTGTTTTGTAAAGTTAGACGTCTATTTGAGGATATTTCGACAATAATAAATAGTTGATGATCAAATTGCCACTCAAATCTTTTCTCGAAATACATTTCATTTATTTAGTTACTCATTAAGAAACCTATGTATATAATTGGCATGGTTTGAAGTAGTGACAAAACCCATCTCATTTCTTGGAATTGAAAGATAATCCACTCTACGCCTTTTAATAATTAGCATGCAACTTAAAATCTTTAATCTTACGTTAAATGGACCATTGTACGATGATTAATCTAACCTTATTTGACAAATGGTTTATAGTCCAACCACAAACACAATTTAGCGATTTACCCACAAATCCCATTAAAGGGCATTTCAAATTTAATAATACCCACAAAATATTAGAGGCAATAATGTTTTTATTTCCAATTTGAAGGGCTCCTTCTTTCCAGTTAAATAAATGTCATTTGCAGTCACTAAATATTTAGCGATATTTCAATTAGGTCATTGAACTCCAACTTAGTTCCAAATTTCACCATTCTATCATATTCCATCACCTATTATCGCAAAGCAATAAAAATTGTTTAGTTGACAGTCATACAGTAACGAATTTCTCTATGAGGCGCCATATAAAAAAAAAATAGTAACATGGGTTTATGGCAACTTTTTTAAATTTAAATGTTAAAAGACGTGTTTATTTTTACACTTTTAGACATGCGTGGATGGCAATGTGACTTGTATGGGGCAAATCGGCCATTGTCGTCCTCCTTACTGTCTGATATTTTTGTTACCTTACCACACTCATATATCCGATTAAAGCAGGGATTGGCATATCATCTATCTCATTTATCGTTCTATTTATTTATATATTTAGTTATTGATTTTTTTTTTTTCAATTTGTTAAGATCAACCCATGCTCTTTTTAAAAATGATGATAAATATTTTTTTTATTTAATAAAAATGTTTAAATTTTAAATGAATTTTAAACGAAGCGGGTAGTGGGACGGGGATCATGTTTCCCGTACCCGCCTTAGGGCAACGACCTCCGTCCCGTTTATCCGATTAGACGGATAATCTCCACCCCCATGCAGGGCGTCGTTGTCAGTGGGTATCGAGTTGAACAAATTTTTTTTTTGGTCACCCCTATGCATGAAGTGATAAATTACTAAGTCATATAACTATTAGGTGAAAGATTCTCTGCAACATATCTACCAATTAAGCAATTTTTATCGATACGGAATTCGATCGGTGAAATTCCATCATTCTGTCTAAAGTGCTTTAAAGCACAGTCACAACTATCAAACTCGACTAAATTATTGGATCCTAGTTGGTCTTGTGATCGATAAGCAATGCATTAGCCCACTAGATTCATTTCTACTTCTATACACCCATAGAATCTCAGTGGGATTAATGTGTTTATCTCCAATTTAAAGGGCTCTTTATTTATTCACTCTTTATATAAATAAATATATATCCCTTCTTTCTCTCTCTGTCTCTCTGTGTGTAATCAGTGCTTTTAGAGTTCAGTAACACCGAAGTATACTGACAAATTGAGGATTCTTCAAACTTAAGGTTGGTCTGAAAACTTACTGAAATGAAATACTCTTATGAAATTCACGTTTCTTCTAAATCCCATCTGCTATATGTTAAGAAGAATCTGTGATTTTTTTATTTTTATTTTTTTAACTATGCTTCTGTCTCTATCCATTTTTATTTTTTTTTTAGGTTTAATTGGAGCTCTTGAGTTAAGTTCATAATTGGTTTGAGCTTAACGGAAATGGGTTGGTCTTAGATCTTTAAAAGGTGGGGGTTTATGTACTCTACTCAATATTGAGAAATTTGAGACATTATTATTTATAGGTTTCATTTAGTATTCTGATACTAATTTTCTTTTAATTTAAGTAATTTCACAGGAAAACAGTTGTAATTAGATTTATTTTTGGGTTAATCCTAGAGTAAATCCTAGAGTTAGTGTACAAATCCATGTTCTACTGCATCATCAATTGTCTGGATCAGTTTTTTTGTTAGGGAGATAATTATATGATCTTGCTATTTTGATTAAGACAAGTTCAGTAGATTCTTATAGTAGAAGAATTTATGTTTAGCTTGTATAAAATTTATGATTTAAAGAATTGAGAATAGTTCTGTTTGTTCTGAACAGCAGATTTAGGAAATTCTGTAGGGGGTTTACTGCATAATGTGAAACTGTGATTACATATGAGTTAGCAGTTTCAGTAGCATGTATTAAGCTTCATATTTCCTGCTAAATTCCGGAATGGAAGAGAGTTCACTTGTTCTTGCTGTTTATCCAAATTCATTTTTTTTCTTCTTAAGAGTTTTCTTATTTTCTTGGTACTGCGGATTCTCAAGAAAAAATCGAAGATCCCCTTCATGGAAGCATCCACTAGTATCTAGACATGTTAGAAGCCAATCAAAAAGCATAGTGAGGAAAAGCTGACATTTGCAATTCAATGCAAGCATCACGAAGTCAAAACAGATCAAGCATGTCCAATACATTGCAATATCAGCCAGTACAAAAGTTAGAGGCATACTTTCCAACATTTCAACATTTTGGCGATGACTTAAGCTACAACAGTAGCAATGTTGGAAACAGCTGCTCTATTCAGATCTCTCATGACCAATATTGCACGCTAGAGTCATCCCCAATGAGTGTAAATTATACTGTTCATAACTCGCCATCTAATGTCATTTTCTCATCCGGCGCGAGTCCTATGTCCCAGAAACATTCTCAGTCGTACCCAACTGAGCCATGTTTATCTCTGGACACTAACTATGGCTCCTCTATAAGTGAATCTTGCATAACTGAGGATGTGAATGACTTCAGGCACAAACTAAAAGAACTCGAGACTGTAATGTTGGGACCTGATCTTGACATTCTCGCAATTTACAATACCTTACCAAGCAATATTATAGCGACACCAGATATAGACAATTGGAGACAAACAATGGAGGCTATTCCCAAAGGGGACTTGAAGAAGGTACTTATTGCTTGTGCAAAAGCAGTGTCGAATAATGATTTGTTGATGGCACAATGGCTGATATCTGAGTTGCGTCAACTAGTGTCTGTTTCTGGTGAACCGATACAGCGTCTGGGAGCTTACATGTTGGAGGGGCTTGTTGCCAGGCTGGCTTCTTCGGGGAGTTCCATTTATAAATCTCTAAGATGCAAAGAACCTGCAAGTTTTGAGCTACTATCTTATATGAAAATTCTCTATGAGGCCTGCCCATACTTCAAGTTTGGATATATGTCTGCAAATGGTGCCATTGCAGAAGCTATGAAGGATGAAAACAGAGTGCACATAATTGATTTCCAGATTGGACAGGGGAGCCAATGGATATCTCTAATCCAAGCTTTTGCAGCCCGTCCTGGAGGGCCACCTCAAATCCGGATTACAGGTATTGATGATTCTACATCAGCTTATGCACGTGGAGGAGGACCAAATATTGTGGGACGGAAGCTATCTAAGCTTGCTCAGACTTTCAAGGTACCTTTCGAATTCCATTCTGCATCCATGTTCGGTTGTGAAGTTCCCCTTGAAAATCTTGGAATTCGACCTGGTGAGGCATTGGCTGTGAATTTTGCATTCATGTTACATCACATGCCGGATGAAAGTGTCAGTACCGAAAATCATCGAGACATGCTATTGAGGTTGGTCAAAAGCCTAAATCCCAAAGTGGTGACATTAGTTGAACAAGAATCCAATACAAATACTGCTGCATTTTTTCCTAGGTTCGTAGAAGCATTGGACTATTATACGGCTATGTTTGAATCAATTGATGCAACTCTCCCCAGGGAACGCAAGGAGCGAATCAACGTCGAGCAACATTGTTTAGCAAGGGATGTTGTTAACATTATAGCCTGTGAGGGAACAGAGAGAGTGGAACGGCATGAACTTCTTGGGAAATGGAAGTTGCGTTTCAAAATGGCTGGTTTTAGTCCGTACCCCTTGAGTTCTTTGGTAAATGCTACAATCAAGACTTTGCTCCAAAACTACTGCACTAAATATAGGCTTGAAGAAAGAGATGGAGCTCTATATCTTGGTTGGTTGAATAGAGATTTGGTTGCTTCCTGTGCCTGGAAGTGAAATCCGTGCAGTGATCTTCCGTGTAATAAGGAGGTTTCAAGCAAACTCTGATTTGTATTTTCATGTTTTCCCCTTGTTTACTGTAATACAAATGTACCAAATCGAATAAGAAAAAAGTATTATTCTACATTAATTTGGAGTCAATTGCCTTAATTCTTCTTTGCCATTCGCAATTATATGGAACAACCTGAACCAAACTAGAACGAGACTGAACTAGCCAGTTTAATTCTGTTCAGTACAGTAGTTCACCAGCAATGGTGAGATTAACTCAATGGTGTTATATCAAGCCTTGTAAAATAAAGCGATTTCTGATCCAGATCATAATGTTATATCAAGCCTCAGAATTAGCTCACTATCTTCTATTCAAACGATGGAATACTTGAAGCTATTAAAGCATTGAAGAAACTATTTTGAACATCTACTTTTCATTACTTGTTTTTCACTAGAATATTTTTTACAACAATCGAAAGTTTCCACTCTCTGACCAATAAATAGTTAAACCAATGTTTAAGTACAAATCATTCCTCTCAGAACAGGGCAGGAAAATCTCAACCACCCCATTGGAAGAAACTAGAGAATAAGAAAATATTTTTAAAAAGAAAATAGTATGCCATGCAGAATCATTTTGTTGCAGCTAATCTAATCCCCTGCTGCAGAAAATATTATTGAGTTTTTGCACTAATATGAACAACCATGTCGAAGCCAACAGGTTTGTTTTCTCCGGCCGTTGATCTGGATTCACCATTTATAGACATACCAGTGTCACTTCCAGCAGTATTTTTGCAGACGGACTTAGATGGAGGGGTACCATGGTCATGCTGTCCTTCATATGTTGTAATAACCATCTTTGGATCATGGGAAGCCCTTTCCACATGTTTCTTAACTGGACAACCAGTATGGGTGCACCTATAGTAACTCCTTCATAACATAAAGAGTGGGGTTAGAGCAACAAGGATAGTTACATAAAAGTAGATTGTAACGAAGAGAAATAACAGAAATAATTTCTAAAAAAGTTAATGGATATGCACTTTTATTTTTTATGTAAAATAAGTCGGTCATCATATATGATCAAGAAATGTGTATAAATCCATAGGATTTCCTACCCGGGTGGGGTGGAACTGGGCAATGAATATTAGCAGTAGAAAATGAACTGCAACTGAGTTGATCATTAATAGGAAGATTCAGAACATTATCGTTGCCCAATTGTAAGTATCCATTGGAGGAAAAACATAGAAGCCAAGTTCTCAAAGATCTTCAAAGTAACATAATTTGCCATATGGGATTGAATGACCATATTTCCTTTTTGAGTTGTTTGAAATACAGTCCTCTTTCTTAAAATAAATTTATTAAAGTACGTGATGTAACATATGAAAATTCTAGGCAACTACTTTTGAGGGTAAAAATGAATAAAACTGTCCCAAACACTCACTTTTCTAACTCACTAGAACTATTTGCAACTTGCAAGCATTGGATTTGATATATAGGCAAGTTATGATACCATATTGACATTTTACGATTGCCATTTACAAATTTAAAGAAAACTGAAGCACGCATCAAATTTTATGCGAAGTAGCTAGCAAACTCTGAGGTTTAAGAATTAGTAAAATCCATTATAAACTTTGCTAAGTTTGTAATGAAGTTAAGATTTACTAAACCATAGTGCAAACTAGCTAAGTGATGAATTCAAACTGGAAAAGGAGAAACAAAATAAATATGGACAACCCTTGAAGCAGAGACCGATTTACCTTCCTCTGGAAACGTCAATTCATCACTTGGCTTGGGTGTAAGGATTGTCGGGGCTTAAAAGATGAGCCAAATTTGAGAAGCATCATATATTATGTAAAGGGTGACAGATGCAGGTTGTCAGTAGTATTTGAAAGGTAGTTCAAATGAATGTATAAAAATCTAGAGTGATGACATATAAAACAAGTACAATGGCTTCAAGACGCAAAGTTCTTATTTGATAATAAATTGTAGTTTATATATTGTAATAAAAAAAATGAGTTTCAAGTCTTTTGAAAGTAGCCTCTCTAATGTCTGCTTGTTTCCCCATAATATGATCTTGGCGATGTTATAGAAGGCAGGCATTAACAAGAAACTCATATAGCTAATAGAGTAAGTACCATGCAACAAACAATTGTCATTCTGCATTATTGAAAATTATAATACCTTGGGTTTGGATTGCCTTTAACAAATTTCTGCCCATATTTTCGCCAGCGGTAGCCGTCGTTCACTACATCAATCTCACTAATTGTCTGAACAACATGCCGTGATTCACAATTGGGTTTAACTTTATTCAGATTATCACCAACACCAGAAATCTCTCTCTTTCTGCAAAGGAATTAGTCCAGTGACAAATGTTAGCCCATAGCAGAGGGTATATATTAAAAAACATGGAAAGCTTCTGGTTGAACATACTGTCGTTTCAAGTCTCGACAGCTATCGTTTTCATCACAGATTTCTGTGCTTAACCGTGAAACTGCACCTGCCTCCCCATCACCAGTGTCTGCCACAGGCAATGTCTGTGAGGTCTCTCTTGGTTCCATAAGTTGAGATGCATCGCCAGGTGCAATTGGCTCAGCAACACCTGAGAGGTCAGTAAATAAGTCAAGATTTGTTCCAAATGTCAAAATAGTCAAAGCTGAAATTTAGGAATTATCAAATTTACCTTCTGATGCAGTCATGACCAGTGACTGGCGTGTCCTCACTAGAAGACCAGTGGCCACATAGGGACTGTGTTGTTGTTTAGGATGTTCATGATTCCCAAGGTAATTAACGTGTTTTAGATAACCATAATGTGATCTCTCCACTTGCTTTTTCACAAGGCAATTAGGGTAAGTGCACTTGTAGTAGCTTCGAATAAATTCGTTTCCTTTCACAAGCTTTTGCCCATATTTTCTCCAGTTGTAGCCATCATCTAATACTTTTTCTGGTACTTCAGAGGGAGTGCTTTCTGGATCAGATTGTGATCCCTGAACACCAGGGTCAGGGTTCCTTCTCGGCGGCAATTTCTCTGCTTTCTCAAGTCTTGTAGAAAATGAAAAATGCTGTTGATTGGAATGTGATGCAGGCTCCTCAAGTTCGGAAGTTGGTATTAGTGGAAAATTATCTGAGACTATTTCTCTTTTTATAGAAACGGAATTTTTTTCATTGCTCATTGACTCATGGTATCCAGCACCCAAGCATTGTTTATACTGTAGATTATTAGATTCTTGTTTCGGTATAACAGACACTTTCTCAGAGACACTGGAGAGAATACTTCCTTGATCAGATTGTAAACCACAGGCTACAATGTCAAGGTTTCGCCTTGGCAGAAATTTTGCAAAAGCTTTCTCTGGTATAGGAGAATAAGTGGATTTTTGCTGGCGATATTGTGATGCAGGTATGTCAGATATGAAACTTGGTACTGGGGGCACAACATCTGTAGCCTTCTCTTTCTTGACAGTAACAATTCTTTCCTCCCCCAATTCTGAGTTTTGCAGTACAGCATCAGGGCTCTGTCTCGGCTGCAAATCATCAAGTGTTTTGGGGATTATAGGTATTCCATAGGGAATACTTTCTTGATTTGATTGTAACTTATGAACTCCAGTGTCAGGGTTCCGCCTTGGCTGCAATTTCTCCATAGCTTTATCTGATCTTGTAAAATAAATGTCTTGGTCTAGATCATATTGGTTCTCTGGATTTGAACTTTTTATTTCCACCACAATATCAGAAGTGCTCTCCCTTTTAATAAACAGAACTCTGTCTGCTTTGCATAATTCTGATCCATCACATCCGGCATCAGTATTTTGTCTCTGCTGCAAATCCTTTGATTCTTGTAACCCACAATGTCTACTAACTCTACTAGGGTTACTATTTTCTGGAATCTGCTTCAGCAACAGATCACCTGATTCTTTCTCAGGCATTGCACAGAGAGAGTTTTCTATTTGACTAGATTGTAGCAATTGAATCCCAGCAAGTTGGTTTTGTCGCTGCTGCACGTCACTAGACATTTTCTCGCAAATAAAGGCGTGAGGAGTGGGCTGGGGGGGGGGGGGGGGGGGATGCACACTCCTCTTGATAAGACTGCTGTATCTGACTTCAAATTAGTATTCAGTCACTTATGCAGTTCGCCTCACACTCATGAGGCACGACAGATAGATATCTTTCAAATTGAACTCTGCTTCTGAAATCCAGTGTCAGGATCCTGTTTCTACTGTGATTTTCGAATAAACTGCATCTAACAATGTCTTCCTTGTGTACCCAGAGATGCAGTAAAAAAGAATACAGTCAATACATCTGCTAAAAAATGATCTCCACACTTCAAAATGATAGTCAGAACGAAAACAATGAAGCCAAATGCATATGTCAACATGAGTTAATCCATAATATTATTGGTCATTTGATCTCCAAAGCTAACAAACTACTGGAGATTGCAATAATTCAAAATGATAGGAGATATTCGATAGTTAAGTAATTACTCGAAAACAAGGAAAAATTCTTGATAATTTCGTTTCATGGAAAATGGGAAAAATTGTCTATCATTAAACCAACATCGGAAGTAGGGATGGCAATGGGGCCAGGCGGGGCTCGGGCCACCACACAGTCTGAACTGGACCGGGATTTTCTGCTTAACCAGGTTAGGGGGGCGAGACGAGGCAAAGAAATTTCCCCTGGGCCAGGGACCGTTATCCCCTCCCATTTTAACTTTTATTTTATAAAAAAATTACTCTAACACAGAAACGAAGAGGATTAAATCAGTAGGTCACCAAGCCGTGTATTAAGGAAGACAATTTTCAAAATTATCAAAACCTAAGCAGACTCTCACATTGCACCTAATC
>CAIGRS010332811.1:0-26216 GCA_903798395.1 Fraxinus floribunda
TTCTTACCCCTTTCAAAATAAAAGCGCGGAAATAGTTGTGTAGACATGTGTTAAATCCAGTGCTATATCCAGCAAACTTAGTCGATTATATTCTTTTAAGGACCCCACCACATATTATTTTCACCAACAAATAATTTATCTAGAATTTTTTTTAAAAAAAATAAAATAAAATTGGGACATGGATATTATTATTATTATCCTAGTTTTACGTATCTTTCGGAAAGGCATGTTATTTTCCAAATCGCTAGCGTCGATTGACATGGATGTGCATGTAAATTTAACCGCAACAATTATGAAAATTTGGATTAGGCTTTTTAATGTTTTATGTTGTGTGGTTACAGATATACAACATTTAAAAATGAGGTTCTGAATGAGACTTAAAGTTAGAAGGTAAAAGTCATCAAACTACATATTTAACGTTTCTTTTCTATTCGACATATTTAACGTTTCTTTCCTATTCGACCGAAAAATCAAGTGCAATTTTAAACATTTAAATTGATGATTTCCATAACAAAGGGACTCATAATCTTACTATGAAAGATTGGAGACTTCATTTCTAGTGGGTGTTTGACACCCATTCTTTTGAAGAATGGATTTTTGAATAGTGATTGGTGTAAAGAATGTGTGATTAAAAAGTAAGAAAAATTTTTGATTAAAAATGAGTACCGTAGAAAAATGAAGAAATTTTTTTAGATTTATGTGTAATATTATTTTATTTGGAAAATATGTGGTTAAAAATGAGTTCCGTAGAAAAATGAGAATGAGATTAAAAACGAGGGTCAAACAGATTTATCTGATTATCATAATCTTCGAAACTTTCAACTGACATTTATCTTGTCTTTCAATAACACCAGAAGATCAGTCTGTCATTTTTTACTAATAGATATGTTTCATCATATTGCAAATCAAAGTGATAAAATAATTCCTATTTCTCGCTCTGACTCTATATATCTATTCTCTCTCTTCTCTTATAGATTTACAGTGTAACTGTGTAAGGTGCCCTCTTTGACTAGGATTCACTCACCAGTCTCACCTTCTCACGCAACACTGTTTAGCATCACTATTACTCACATATCTTTATAGAGAAACACGGAGAGAGAGAGAGAGAGAGAGAGAGAGAGAGAGAGNGTGTAAGGTGCCCTCTTTGACTAGGATTCACTCACCAGTCTCACCTTCTCACGCAACACTGTTTAGCATCACTATTACTCACATATCTTTATAGAGAAACACGGAGAGAGAGAGAGAGAGAGAGAGAGAGAGAGAGAGAGAGAGGCAGCTTGTTTGTGTACCACCGTGTGCGGCTATGGGCGTTTTGCGCCGTCGTCACCACCACCACCATCAAAGTACAATCTCATTTGCTACAATAGCTTTTCTTCTACTTACTTCAGTTTCAGCTTTTAGCCTAAACCCTGCTCGTCAATTCAGTAAGTACATTCAAATTTCTTCCGAATGGAATGAAATAAGCCCTTTTTACCGTGTTATTAACAAATTTCTATTCTCTTTCGTCTGTATGTAGGTTTTGGAGTGAGAAAGATCAAAGAGGAAGTGATGGAGCTAGTTCTGACTCGGAGGCTACTTGGTGGCCCAGGATCATCGCCACCCACCTGTAGATCCAAGTGTGGAAAGTGTTTACCATGCAAACCAGTGCATGTGCCAATTCAACCAGGAATCAGTATGCCATTAGAGTATTATCCAGAAGCTTGGCGTTGCAAATGTGGCAATAAGCTGTTCATGCCTTAGTTGTAGTACCCCACCCCACCCCACGCTCCTCCACCCTCCCCATTAAAATATTTGTATTACTAGTAATGCACAAACACAGTGTAGTTAGTACATTGTTAGATAACAAATTGTTCAGTGTTCAGACAGATTTTCAATGTAATATGGTATGCATTGTCTTAAAGAGTCAATTTTATTTTTATTTTTATTTTTTTTGTTTATTTTTTGAATGTGAGAGACAAAACGACGTTGGGAATGTAATTTTTAGGTTAGACTCTCGAGAGGGATTCCTGTATGAATTCATCTCTTCAAATAAATTTTTTTTCCTTTTTTTTTTTCCCCTTTTTATTACTTGCGTTAATGCAGGCGATGTATTGGGAGTGGGACACAGTGAAAACATTTTTATTGTTTGAATATATGGTTGAAAATGATCTTGTAAAAATTCATTTTCGTTCTTCTTACCCAAATTGACTTGATATCTTCAATTGCCCAGGCAAGTTCGGTACGACGGACTCAAACGAGGAAGTGTTGGCAAGGGATTCGAACTCGTGACATTCGATCTTCGCGTTCATTTATTTCACCAACTCGACCACCCTTTATGGGAGCGTTCAAATAATATTCTTATACAGGGTGGAGGGACAAGGGGCCAACTCTCCCGCAACATTTTAATTTTCTTACTACCTTGCACATATATTTTTTCATGAAATAATGTTGGGCTCCTCAACCTTTCAAATAGTACAGTTATGGATCCTCAACATTTAAAAGTAACGTTTTGGGTTCACAACATATTTGAATGTCTGGATTTGAGTTTCCACATGATGAAAATCGTCAATTTATACATTGAAATCGCATCCGGGATTCAATTGAATTAAAAATAAATGTTATCTGATTTGACAATCTTGTCATTTAGTTATGAATTATTTGAAAGTCGCGTACATGTTTGCCATCACTTGTAGTACCAGGCTTATCATTTTAATAGGTGTGTGACACCGAATAATAAAAATGTTAGAAAGCGAAACCCTTCCTTGACCCACGCAAGTAAAAATCTTGGACCCGCCTATCACATTACATGATATTCGTTGGGGCCATGTCCCTGCAAACCAAAACATCAAGTCATTTCCAGGCCATGTACCTAAAAAAAATCCTTTAAATATTAGAATTTTGGAAAATGGTAAGCTTTACAAAAAGCAATAAAGAGAAATTATTTGAAGTGATATTCGATTTGACATTGTTGCTGGCTTTATCGGTGCCTTTAAGTCCGTGTTTGGACCACAATTTTTTTTCATTCTCATTCTTTTATTCATTTTCAACCACACGTTCTTCAATAAAATAATATTTTCCATCACATTAATAATTTTTCTTTCTTTTTAAACCACATATTTCTCATTACATCAACCAAAAAAATGCATTATTTTAGAAATAATGTACACCAAACGGGGGCTCAATTGGAAAATGCTCTTTGTACACTCCAAATTGTACATCGTCTTTGACACTTGTTAAAAAAAAAAAATTATCGGTGGGATAACTGTTTTTTTTTTTTAAAAATTGTCAAATGACTGTTTGCCAACTACCACATGGAAAATTGTCGAACTTGGTGCATGATTGTATTCAATTAAATGGATATGTGACGTTGCATTTAAATGAGTTTTTTTATTTAAAAGAAACGATATGAGTACATGAAAGTTTGACGATGTTTTGTATAGAGAGATACTTGACAACTTTTCATTGGGCGTCGATGTAAAAAATAATTAAAAAAATCTAATCATACAAGTGACGGGTTTATTCGATTAAAAAATAATTAAAAAAATCTAAATACATAAAAATATTTTACGCACTGTTAATTTTAGAATATCTTTAGTGATATCTCGCAATATAGACAATTATAACATATTTGATATCAATGTTTTATAAATTAGTTACAGTGCATCTAAAAGGTTAATGGTCGAAGGATTGAAACGTTGGTAAGTGTTTGAGCGACATTATTTTGGAAAAATATATTCTGAAATAGTAGATTGATGGAGAATGTGTTGTTGAAAAAGAAGGAATGTTATTGATGTAATAGAAAATATTATTTTATTGAAGAATGTATGGTTGAAAATAAGTAGAAGAATGATAATGAAAATTTTAATGTGTACCAAATCGAGGCTCAACTTACAAACAAATTTTTTTTTCTCTTTTAGAAATGAAACTGGTTAGGTTTTGGTAAACCCCATTTGGTTTTGATAATTTTACTTTTCTTAAATTCATTTTCAGTCACAATTTTGTAATTAAAATTAATTTCTACGTTTTTTCTCATAATGTTTTTAACGTTTTAACCTCACATAATTTTTTTTTTTTAAATAATCACTTAAATTTTTTTTTATCGAACAAGCACTAAAAGTGGTATAAAAATCTGAAGGACCAAAATGTAAGTTCTGGAACAGTTCATATTACCCCAATAGGCTGTGAGGAATGAGTAAAAAACCCACCCGTGAGTTTAGCATAACCCCTCATTCCCATTCTCTCTCTCACTATTACTCCTCCCACCCTTTAAAAAGAGCAGAAAGCGGGAGTTGTAGATAAAAGCACAAGTGTCCAAGAGAGGATGAGGATTCCACTTTGAGAGAGAGAGATGAACCAAATGCGAAGTTAAAGTGAGTAAATAAAGTGTGTGTCTGTGAGAGAGAGAGAGAGAGTGAAGAGGTACCGGAAAATGATGTCAGGAATGGTGCAGGAGCAGAATCTGGAGAAGCAGATAGAGAAACAAATGGGTTGTATGGCCGGTTTTCTTCATCTCTTTGATCGCCACCACATTTTAACGGGAAAACGCCTCTACTCCACCGCCAAACGCCTCCCACCACCCACAGTAAGATTTCCCATTATCTGTTTGATTTGTTATGCTGTAAGTGTAATCAGCTTGCTGTAATATTTATATTTGCGAGCGGCTTTTTTCTTTGTTTTTAAGGCTGTTGATTCTTCACCGGAGCAGGAAAAATCAGCTGCTACGTCGCCGGCAATATCGATGGAATCGAAAAAGGCAAATCCAGTGGTACCAGTGGCGGAGCTCCAATCACCTACGGTGGCGACGGAGTTGCAGCCTAAATCATCCCTTCCGCTCCCTGTGTTCGGATTGAAAGAAGGTTCTAAGTCCTCATGGAAGTTCTGCAAAGAGACCCCGAGGCTGTCACTGGACAGCAGAGCCACTACTGACGCCAAGGGAAGCCTGCATCCTAGAGAAATCCGCACAAATGCATCCATTCTATCACCGGCAAATGCAGATAATGGAGCCGCCGATGGCCAACAGCACCGGTCTCCTAGTGTCATTGCGAGACTCATGGGACTGGAGCCCCTGTCAAATTCGTCAAATCCAGAACCAGAAAACAGGGCGGAGCTACGAAGATCTAATTCGGAATCGAGAATTTCTAGAGATCTCTTTCACTCTCGATTCCAAATCGATGGCAAAAATTTTCATTTAAAACGGCCAAGTCAATCCCATTCCAATGTGCAAGAAAATGCGGTGTTTGGGACTCCGCGTCAGGCAGATCCAATCAAGTACTCATCGAAGAGTGTTAACAAAACTGAACCGCCTAATGAATTAACCAGAGCGGCGAATTTATCCCCTTGGAAAACTCCGACACACCGCAAAGGCTTCTTCGACTCGACGGACATTTTTCCGGAGCCAAAGCAGGTGATTTCAATCGAAGGAGAGATTGAGAAGAGATTGAAGATGAGAGGAATCGACGAGCCTTCTAAAGATTTGGAAACGTTGAAACAAATCCTCGAGGCCCTGCAACTCAAAGGGCTCCTGCATTCTAAGAAGCCTACCGAGCAAAATCAATTCAGTTACCGGAACTTCGTCTGCGATGAGTCTCCACTAACGAATTCTTCGAGATCAACACCAGTGTATCAAACCAACCGAAGGATGGGGAAGGATACTCTGCCATCGAGTTACAGAAATCAAGCGAGACGAAATCTCAACCTTGCCGGCGACAGATTACCGTCGGCGAGTCCCCGGCGAGATCACAATGTAAGAAGTCCAACTAGAACCACTAGAAACTCGAGCTCGCCGACGAGGAGTGAGAGTAATGGAGCTTTGAGTCGTTCCAATTCACCGGTCAAACCTCGGCCATTGAGCGTTGAAACTCATAGGAGAGTGAACGAATCACCGGAAAACCGAGGAGTCACTCCCACTCAGTCTCCGAAGCTCACTGCACGGAGAACCGGAATGGATCCAATGGTCACGAACCGATCACCGAGGAGCAAGAAACCAGTGGCCGAGATTCATCAAAAAGAGAAGATCACAACCGTCGTTACCGAAGATGAATCGTCATCCATTTCTGATAGCATTGTCAGTACACCTTCTCATACAGATACAGAGGTAAAATCCGTTTCATGATTAATATTAATTAATGTTTATCATCTCATCAAAAAGTTTAAATGTATTAGTAACTATTACTTAAAATTTTAATTAAAGGCTATAATCATGCACAATGTTTCTTTCATGAACTCCACGGGGATTCCAATTCAATGAAATCATATCCTAACACAAATAATTTTGGTAGATTATGAATTAATGTTGGTATAAAATGGTGAATTGCAGAGGTCGAAAATGGAGGACTACAAAGAAGGGAGGAGTTTGTTGGAGAGGTGTGATAAGCTGCTTAACAGTATAGCAGAAATTACTACAACTGATTTGCAACCGAGTCCAGTGTCCGTTCTTGACTCGTCATTCTACAAGGATGAGTCGTCCCCTTCTTCAATCACGATGAAAAGAAGCATCGACTTTAAAGGTGCATATTCTGTATACTTGTATTCTTTGCATTGAACTAAACATGATAACTGATATAGTATTAGCATTGTGAAGTATACTTTTGAGGCATGTGACCCTGAATATTAAAAATTTACATTCAAAATAAACTATATATATTAGTTAACACAGGTAAAAAGGATAAAATTTTGTTCATTAAGTTGTCTACTCTTAGTCTATATGGTGCATGAAACATATGGGAAGAGAATAACCACATTAAGTTGTCTACTCTAGTTAATGTATGTTTTGTTTAGATCCAGAGTCGGTTCCAAAATCATTAAAATCTAAGTTTGGTCAGTTCCGTGCTCTGAATGCACTTCGAATGAGCTTGTTTTCTTAAAGGGTTTTACTTTTTGGGAATGAATTGAAACCTTTCTAGCAAAGATGGTGTTCTTTTGGCGGCATGGAACAAAATCTGATGTCAATAAATTGTCCAGTTGTTTACTAATGGGAGTTGGTGAACTCAATTGCCTTCTCTTGTGGTCCTTGAAGAATAATAGGATTTGGGAGGAGTGGTTTGGTTTGGATTTTGTCGAAACATTTCCCCAATTCTGGAAGTGATTGAGTTTTTCATGTGAAGAAGTCTAATCACTAATCGATGGGGAGATTTGCAACAGAACAAAAGCTGTACGTTGAGAATCCCATCCGATTTTGGCCTTTTCTGAATCCTTGGGATAATTCCAGGTTTCCAGCTTTGAGTCATGACAGTAGAACCTGTGGGCCAAAAACATTTCGTTCTGCAATTCATTTTGCATTGGTAATGAATCTTTCAATTTAAAAACTATGATTTACTCTAATATGAAAAATTCTGGTGTTGAATCGTGTATCAGATCAACGGGGTGAATCGGAAGAATATATTTGGAGCCCTGGAATTTCACCAATTCAGTCGAAATGCGAAGATATATCAGAAGACTGTGATTTTGTCTACATATCAGACATCCTCAGAGCGTCCCAACACCTCCCTGAGAACTCTGATATTTTTCTGTTACTAGAGAAGCAGCAATATCTTAAAGGAAAGGACACATCCAAAGTCTCGAGACTCCAAAGGCAGCTTGTCTTTGACACGATCACTGAAATTCTTGGCCGTAACAGGCAATTCCCTCCATGGAAGGCCGTTTCTTGGACAAATTGCAGTATTGAAAATCCATCCCTTGAAAAGATTTGGTCGGAATTTCAGAAAATCCGGGAGCGTGAAGGTACTGATGACTTATTAGATATCATATGTGGTGTACTAAAGAAAGACCTAGCTATGGATGCCATTAATGGTTGGGAAGATTGTCCGGTCGAGATGTCTGAGGCTGTTTTGGACATTGAACGACTCGTTTTCAAGGATTTGATTGGTGAAACAATTCAAGATCTCGCGGCACTAGCCTATAAAAGCTCGTTATCGTTTATGTCTAGGAGGAAGTTGATTTTCTAAGAAATGCCATTACCGAAGATTGTTCGGTCGGAGATCAAACTACTCATATTCAAGGATTTGACCCACAACACGATCCAAGATCTCGCAGCATTTGCAAGGCTTGCTTTTTCTCACATAATTAGTACTGCCGTTCGCTAGCTTTAAAGGAAACAGAGGAGATTTGAGAACACCCCCCCCCACCCCGGTTGTCCTTCTGTTCGTGCATATGTAGAGGAAATCATGGTTTGTCATGTGATTAAATAATTTAAGCACTATTAGCCATTACATCTAGGAAAAGGAGAAGGTGATGGAGAAAGGACATGTTTTAGGACTATGGTCCAAGTTTAATTTGTGTGATTTTTGTTTCTGACTGTTGATGTTTTCAATTTATTCACTTTGGCCTTTTGCTCTGAAAATGATGGCCAGGCGGGTAAAACCCAATCTTGACTCTTTTTGTGGCGTTTTCACATGCAATTCAGATTTATTCTCCATAAAAAACCATTAAAGACTTGTTTTGTGCATAATTGTTTTAAATGAGTTACATCGAAATTTGACTTCAAATATTTTGCTCAACTGTTCTACCATGTTAACTGAAAATAATTTTTTGCCCAGAAACCCATCATCGCTTCTTCCTGACCTCGGAAGGTAAAAGTTGTGTTTAAATGGGCACTTTCCCATTGAATTAGACAAACAAAGAGTGGAACTTTATTACATTAGATTTCATGTTTAAATCCTACCTTTCATTATCCTTTTGTTAGTGGGAGCTTTTGTTGCATATCTTGCTTCATCCCTCTGCTCGTGCGATATATAATCTAAACGATATAGTGGATGTTCTGGGATTATCTAAGAGAAAAAATTGCACATTGTGAAGTTGCTTGATTGAGAAAAAAGTTAGAAGGTTGAACAGATCGTTGTCACTAAATAATTTTTCTTATTCATTATATTATTTTGTTGTGCGTGCTTTACATATTCATGTCACGGTTGATTGCATTTGACTGCAAGCCTCTTGGCTCCTCAGTTAAAAATCTGTGATGATGGATTCTCAGAGTATCAGATTCTGGCTGTAGTACTGCACTGTGAATATGTGCTCCATTTCAAGATCTTTGCATCTTTTTTTTTTTTCAAAGTTGAAGACTAGACGTTTACCAACTTTGGTAGTTTGGTTCAAAGAACTAGAGAGAAGAATTTGACTGAATTTTAAGTATTTTTGAAAGTAAGAGTGCAAAACTTTTTTTTTTTTTTTTTCTCATTCTTTGAGCACAACGTGCCTAATTCAGCCAGCGATTTACACCTCCTGCGCACACACGTAGAGAAAGTTAATTGCTACAACATAATTACACATTTTAAAAGTGTGACTGTGTCCATTTTCTTATGTGGGACAAATTTTAGTAATTTTTCCTTCCGACACAAACCTATTTCAACTGGTACAATTTGAACTCTAATTTTTGTTTCACTCATGCAACATCTTTGGTAAGTAAATATATAATCTTGATGCTCTCACAGAGAACAACGTGAATCTATTTTGATCTTCCAAAACGAAGAAACGACTCTCCATCAAAACAATCTCATGAAGTATTGTAAAAAAGAAATAGTAGTAGCATCATGAAGTATAATAACTGATGATACCTCTGCAAAGCCCAATCTTTTCATTTTATTGCTTTATTTTTTGTCAGAAACTTTATTGCTTGCTGGTTTGTGTCTTTGGATCACAATTAATATCTTTAAGTTGTACCAATAATTCACCCAATCTTCTTTCTTGTATTAATACATGGTACGTACAAGTCGCCATCAAATTATAATCCACAATGTTTATGGTTTCTGATAAATCTACACTGTCAAACAGAGAAATAAATTGTGGCCTAATGATTTTAATGATCTCAAAAACTCATCAACAGCTTAGTTCATTTCTACTTTTGAATCATGTCAAGGACGAAATAGAACATTGAGTGGGCTATGCAGCATAATGGTAAAAGATTTCCAGGAAAAATGATTACAATTTACACGGTGAAAAAGATCTGCTAAAATTGCTGATACCTGATTTAGCCTTGATTTATATACGTTTTAGTGGATTTCTGAAATTTGAAATTCCAGTTTTTGCAAGATTTTTGTACATTGAGTTATTGTTAGGATGAAGAACTCGTATATTCTGCATAGAATTCTCTGTCATTCTCAAGTTCGAAAGCTTGCTACGATCTTTGACAGGTGTGTTTTTACTCACGAATTTTGTACAATTTTAACTTAATTGTTGGTTAAATATTATGAGTATAAAACGTTTTTTATGTGTTTGTTAGTGTTGTTTTAAAGGTATGCAGAGGTGGAGTAAAAATGGTGTTAAAGTAAACAAACGAGCCAAAATGTCAAGGAAAAAACCAGTGAAATGGGGCCTAGGCGCCATGTTCGGAGCACCCAAACGTTAGGATCGAGTTTTTTTACAGCAAGTCAACGCCTAAGCGCTATGAGGGACCATCAGAAACATGGTTGTGAACAGAGATCGTTGCAATCATAGAGTCTAGGTGCTACACAGAATTGCATCGCGGTGCCTAGGCGTTGTGCCGCTGTTTTAGGATTACAATGTTTCGACCCATTTTAAAGCCCATAAAAATCCTATATTCGACACAAACGTGGGAAATAGTATAAATAGAAGAAAGGATGCACTTCGATAGAGTTCCACACATTGAGAAAAAGAGAATACAACTAGAGATTGAAGAGCGTAATTAAAGGGAGAAAAAAAATTCAAGAAATTCAATTTTTGAAACATTGATCGGAAAATGAATAAGATCTTGGTGTAAGATTAATTTCTTTTTCTATATCGTTATTCAAAATCCGATAATGTATTCAATAACAAATTCTTATTTTTCTTCTTCCATCATTATGAGTAGCTAAACTTTATATTAGGACAAACAATGAATCTTCTTGAGACCTTTTATTTCTTTTATTCAAGATTCTTGTTATTATATCATATATATGCGTTGATTTTGCTATGAATTTAACGCATTAAATTACTTGATCACTAATTTGATGATTTTGTGAATATTTTACGAATCGAGAGATGAGTTGGAGATTTAGACCATATAATAAAATTCGGCATATTAGTAGAACGTATAAAGAAACCTATACTAAATATTGCGATCATCACATGAATTCTTAGAACTAATATTTCGTTTAACTAAGATAGATTCACACAGAGATATGAGATTGAATTAGTTAAATATGCTCAATGAGAACTCGAGAGTCGAGTAGTAAATTGAATACCATAGAACAATTCGATCGAACAATACATTAGACTCTTGAATCTTGAATTAAGACTTAAAGGTGATCAATAGGTGAAATTGTTTGGCCCTAATATCCATCCATTATTTGAATTCTCAATCATTTTTGTGTGGATTTTAATTAATTTGAAGTGTTTAAACCAAAAATTCACAACAACATATAATTATTTGTTTGCTTTTATCAAATATGAGTTAGAAAAGTTGAATAAAGTTTTCATGGGAACGATAATTCGGACTCAAATGTCCACTATATTACTTGTTCGATATCGTACACTTGTGATATAAAAAACGTAACAAGTTTTTGACGCCGTTGTCGGGGACAATTTACTTTTAGTCTTAATTTATTTTATTCTTAACTGTTATTTGATTTGATTTGATTTAAACGATAATTCGGACTCAAATGTCCATTAAATTACTTGTTACGATATCGTACACTTGCGTCAGAAAAAACGCAACAATCTTATAGCTAATGAAAAAGGGTTCTTGTGCATCCCAATTTCTAAAGTGATTGTCAAGTTGAAAACAAGATAAATCCACAAGGTTTCTTGATTGGACAAACTAGTTCACCTTCTTGATCCGACCCTTGGCCTCAGCATATGCAAGTTCATACCATATAGAACTAATTGAAGTATTTCCAAACCTATGCAGGGTCATTATAGAAGGTTCCATGGCTGCATCAGTAAATCCCAAGTTCCTCCGTAGTTCATCTAGTACTGGTTTGAGGTAGAAAGTGAACAAAACTGTAATTGAATTTAGGAATGTAGGGCCATGCTGACTTGGAATAATATGTAATTTTTGAGGAGTTATGCCCCTTGTACACGGGAAAACTGTACAGGGGACTTATAGGTGCTGTGTTGGCAACACCTGTATGGTTACATTTTTCTGTTTTTTTGCCAACTCCCTAATTAGAAAACGACACACCTCCTGAAAAAATCCCGTACAGCTTTACCAGATACACCGAGCACATCTCATTTTTGAGAGAGAGAATTTGATCAGACAAGGGAAGGACAAAGTGTCCCAGTTTTTGCAAATTTAATTCTATGGCCTTGATTGCAGCAACCATAAGACTTTGTTTATGGTTACTCCAGTTACTCCCTCTTGATCTTCTCTTGGAATATGCACTTGTATGAAAGATCAAAACTTGCCGGATGCATGTGGACAAGCTCGTACTTTCGACATTTCGCTATCAGATGGTCGATTCGAAAGGAGAATGGCCGCTTCACCAATGTGGAATATGCAACTGCTTAAGAACTTGGAGCGATCCTTTCCCGTGAAGCAGCTGCTCGTAGTATTCTCTGTACTCGCAATTAGAGCATTGGATTTTTGGTGCACCTGTAGAACACACGAAAATTGAGTAAAGCACATGATCTTTTGTCGCTATAATATGAAATGGTCTTCGTTTTTATTGATGGAGAGATGGATGAATGAGAAAGAAAAAATAATTTCATTGATGAAAATGAAATAGTAATTGAACATTTGGAAGATAATAATAATAAAAAAAAAAAGGTTAAAAAATTGGGAAGTGGAGTGTTACGTAATGATACAAAGGTATGATTTGTTGTATTCCATTTTGAATAGTTTGGTCTATTTAATTGTTTTTTAATGACAAATTTGTAAAGCTCTTAACAATATCATTTTTGTTACCATACTATAAAATATAAGGCTTGTTTGGGTAATTGGGTCAGATTTTAATTTAAGTCAAACAATCAATATCAACTACATCTTTCATGGGTTCCATATATTTTCAACCATACATTTCAAAAACTTTAATCACAATCCACTTAAAATCTGATTTTAATCTACACCAAATACCCTCATAATATGTTAAAGTGTAAATTTAAAAAAAAAATATTTATAAATTTCCTATTGAAAAGACTATAAGTAGTTTATTATTTTAAAACTTATTTTAGTGACTAAACTTATGTTGAATCTCAACATTTGAATTAAATTTGTTGTTCATCAATTAATTGATACGACATTATGATGCAATCACTCTTAGCGTAAAGAGAGCACCAGTGCTCATTGAATAATTTCTTGTTGAAGCATACTAACTTACTTATTTCGATAATTAAAAAAATAATCATGCTACGCATCAAGATTTATATAATGAATTATACAATATCACATAATACTTGTCAGTTTAAAACACAATCAACATCTTCATCCAATTTTTTCACTCCACATCATACTATGTAATCTATTAAGTTCATTTTTTTTTATGTAAAACTAGCAAAATTCTTAAAAAATTGTTTATTTCAAGTTTTAAATGTTGATTTAAACTTGCTTTTAATCAAATTTTGTAAGCTTAGCCAAACAACCATGTTGACGGTCAAGGAGAGAACAGTAAATTGTGTCTTTCTCGGAGGGGTTAAGCGTAATATACCCTTTTCGTTGTAATTTCCACGAACATTCTATCTCAACATAATAACTTCGCGATCGCGACTCAATTCACTTTCTTCTGGCGAAACCCAAATCCCCAGGTATCCTCAAATTGATATTTATGAGAAATTCTAAAACGAACTAAAAGTATTGAAATTGTTTTTATTACTGTTATGTTTTTAATTTCTCCGATTAAGTTTCTTTTTCTTCCGGATTTCTGGGGTTTTGCTTGATTGGTGATATTTGGATTGATTTTTTTCATCTATTTTTGCAGTTGTTTTCCTTAGATTTTTTTTGATAAATGGCGAATAGAGTTCAGATCCGCACAAGCAGCTCAGCACTCATCGCTATGATCGCTGATGAGGTTACGATCTTATCTTTTTATTTATTTTGTGCTTTCCGAGCGAGATTTATGTATGGGAATGTTAACTCCATTGTTATGATGCTGTTCCACTTCCAGTATATTTTTAGGCACCTATAAGAAGGCTTCTTCACCAATTAAATCTGCTTCACTTCAAACTGGATGCCAAATAATAGTTACTGTATGATGGGTTGTTTATACAGTGTTGTCCCTACTATAGAACTGACAAATAAATAGAGAAGATAAGTGGCGAAGGGTAGTGGTTTGGTGGTTTTTCAAGGAGATCACTGTCGAGAATAAAAGGTATCACAAGAGGTGTGAACTGTATAGTTCACGAGTAGGTGGTACATAATCCCTATGCACATTTTGGAGAAATCCTTCATGCATATTATCCATATAAGACCAAGTAGGCTGGTTGAGGTTCTAGGAGGTACCAAGTCCTCAAAGTACCCTCCATATGTTTAATAGATATAGTAGCCCCATGTGGCAGTGAATTCAATAGGCCTTGAGAAAACTCACAGATACAGGAGTCTAATGCCTCCACTTTGTTTCCTCAAGCCAAATTTGTTCTCTTTTATTGACTGTCTTTAGCAATTCTCTTTCGAAGTAGAACAAATTTTTCATTTGTATAGAATCAACCCTTCAATCATATGTAAACTGGCAAACAAAACTTCTTGATTAGCAAAACTTAACTTTAAAAAAATATTTTTGGGCAATGTACAAGAGAAATACCGGACAAAAGTGGGAGAATAGTAGTTTAAAACTTGGCATGAAGAAATGGTAATCTAGAAAACCCTATATACAACCTTGGATGTGGTCATTCATCCAAGGTTTGATGGTTATGTTGGGACCAGATAGCAATTTTGAATTTAAATTTGTTGAGCCAATCGGTTAAAATTTAAAATAAATGTCTCATGAAAGCTAAGCCATGTTTGACCAAGTTTTTTTTTTTTTGGACATAAGTTGGTCAAATTTCATTTTTATCCACATATTTCTTTGGATCCACAATTTTTACCCACTTTTTAACTACACATTTCATAGGAACTACCAACTTATAATATCAATAAGTTTTGTCAAATAGGGGCTAAGATTTATTTTAACCCATATACTCATGCCAAAGTCGGCTGGTGGCAATGACGAGCATATGTTTGGAATTGTCCAGTTTCACCGTAAAGGCTGGTCATGTCCCCTTCCAAAAGCTTTGTGTCCTTTGGGGCCCAAGCTTGATCCCAATCTTTAGATTAATAATCCATGTTTTTCATACCAATGATGGATACTTTCCATTCTTTTAATTATTCCTTAATTTATTCTTAGTCCCTTTTTTTCAATGATGAAGACGAGAGAGAGAATGAATACAACAATTATTTTACTTCACACTTCAAATTTCCAATGCCAACAATTGTCTTCATTCGTTTGAGTTTTTTAACGGTAGAAGAAGGAAGAGGGGAATAGAAGAAAGATAGTAAGAAGAACGGATAGATTCCCATATAGGTTGAAAATGAAAAAAAATTAATTTAGTAATCCATGGTTTGCAAAATTGGTTTAGGCCTCAAGGGACATCTAGTTTTGAGAATAGAGTAGACTTACTTCATGGTGGGTTTGGGCAAAACTTGTCATGCAGTGTTGTCTCCCTCTGACTTAGCTTAGCATAACCACATGCTTGTGTTTGGTTCAAAATATATATTAATTTTCATTAGAAATTTTTTAAAGTTTAAACCCATTTTCTTTTGCTGAATGGCCCTACAAGTTTAAAATTAAGACTTGCCTAAGTGATGGTAAAACTAATCGATTTTATTGCTTTAAAAACTGTGAACCCACTCTTCATCTCCACGCAACTTCTGTTGAGGCCATGGCGATCTTCCTCTCATATTTCTGCCGTGTCCCATTCTAAATTGAAGGATCTAAAATAGGATATATATCCATAACCATGTCGTATGGCGTTGTGTCGACACAGATACGTTGTCCAAATTGAAGAGTTCAAGCATCGGAGTGGTCAAAAAATATCCAATCAATTGTGTGTTACGTGACATACTAAATTCGTGGGTGTTACTGCTGCTGGAAGTTGCTCCAACCATTTTGTCCCTTCAATTTAAATTCAAATTTTGTGATTGTTGGAAGAAGCCCCTCGTCTAGTTTCCCAACTAGTGTGTCCCTTGAGCTGAAATGGTGAATATTTGACTCAAAAGTCTTCTCTTCATAAATGTGACAACCTTTCATCTAATAATATCACCTCTTTGTCCTAACACTACATCTCTTTGAAAGGGTTGTGGCAATTGAACGAATGGCGTCATCTTAGGCTATAGAAATGGCCTTTGTTGGTTGCCATTTAAACACACCAATTCAAACGATTTTCTCCATCAATTCGTGCCAAAGAATTCCTTTCAGTTTCTGTCACTACAATGATCAGCACATACTAAGAATTCTGTTATGTTGGTTCCACTGCCGTTGTGGTGCTATTTTATTTGGAACAGTGGTCTGTCCAATTTTAGGAGGCAATTGCTTCAGATCTTCAACCGTAGAGGGAGCAAATTTATCTTAAGGATACAACACGATGTCGTTGAACTTAGATACTCTAAGTTAGAATTTAATTTGTTTACTTGTTTAAAATTGAAAGTGCATTTTCTACTGTTGGAATTAGATGATTGGTGCAACCTCACTGTATCCTTGTTCCTTTAATTCTTCATAAATCATAGCTCCTCATGTTATTAGTTTTCAACATAATTTTTTAATCTAAATATGAATTAAACTATTAGAAGATATGGCTTTTTATGAAAATGTATTCTTTTTATATATTCAAATTTTGGGTGGGGTGTTTGGAGGGACGATTTTGCTTGTTTTTGCATTGGAGCTTTTTGTTGTATAGTTATATGTTGAGAATTTAAAATGAGTTGGATAATCCTTTGAATACTACCAGATGGTTTTGAGAGAGCAGGACATACATCCTTTTACATGATTATTGGATGCAAGGATCTAATTTCCTGCATACTCGTCCAGTGGACAGCATCAGTCGGGCCATAATTAAAAGTGGATCCTGCTATGTTCATGCGTTTGAGCCATTGTTACTTGCTTCTGATGAATAGAGAAAGTTAGTCAGTGTCTAGATTTAAGTTCATCTTTCTTTTCCAGTACAGTTTAATCCCCTCCCTCCCATTTTTTTGGTTTCCAACTTCTCTCAGAAACAATTCTCAAAAAATTCAACCACCATAAAGATTATCAAGGACCAACCAAATAAATTAACCAAATTATCTCATTGTGGACCCTGTTGCCATTCTTTCCCTTGTTATTAATTTTACTGATGAATTACTTGTTAATGTAGGATACAATTACTGGATTTTTGCTGGCTGGAGTTGGCAATGTTGATTTGAGGAGGAAAACAAATTATCTTGTTGTGGACTCAAGTATGCTTTCTTTGCTGTTTTTCTGCAATTCTTTCGTTTTTATTTTCTCAACCTTTCAGTGACTGATTACAGAGAGAGAATCAGACCAATTCCTGAATTGCCTCTCCTTTCATATTGGTTCAAGCATTGATACTGAGGCGTTAAATAGTTGTTTCAGCCTCAGAACCTTTCACTTCTTTTTTTCTGACAGAATATTGTATCGCATTGTTTGGTAGAGATTTTTTCGAAAAATCAATTTTCTCAAACTCTTTTTCGACCACACACTCTCCAAAAAAATCATTTTTTACGTGGCCCAATAATTTTTCCTACTTTTTAACCATATTCTCCAAAAAAATCATTCTTCCCCAAGAAAAATCTCTCCCAAACAATAGCTAAATATACGCTGAAGATGCCTTCTCAAGTACTGAAATATTTAGGAAACCACAGAAAACTAGATTAAAGCCTTGAGAATGGTGCCCTGCACATGTTGTATCTTTCTAGCTTCATGGAGTGACTAGGTAAATAAGTTGGCGTTTGACTCAGTTGGCTAGCTTTTATACAACTCTAGTTTGTCCCACACACAGGCAATTTCCTGGTTTACATTTTTATTGCTTTCTTTTTTGCCAAATCATTGACTTCAACAAAGGCTTTTTAAGCTCAAGTGAAATGACAGAGTCTGTATAAGAAGTCTGAATCACTAGATATTGTTTGCAAATTTTGTGGCAATTTCTTGCTTCGTTTAGCTTCTGGAGTCTAAGATATTCCCAATGGTTCTGGAATATTCCAGTAAACGATATCAGTCTTGTTACTTCTTTACAGCTGTATTAATGTTTCAGAAAGACTACAAAATGCAAATGTTGCAAAATTAATTAGGATCATGGTTGTCCAGGTATAACTCTTACGTGTTTAAAATCCATTAATTTAGTCCTGTCCATATTGAAAATTTGGTTTCTGTGATGATTGCACTACATTTTAGACCATGAAAACAGTTGAAATGATACATTTTTTTCAAGAATGAAATGCTAACAATTTGCTGTTCAGTAATGCAAGTTGTCAAAAACAAGAACCCTTGCATTTGTTTACGAGCGGAGTTTCTAATATGCTCACTCTTGGCTTGCCGATGATTTCTGGTTTTGGTCCAGAAACTACGGTGAAACAGATTGAAGATGCTTTCAAAGAATTCACAACAAGGGAAGACATCGCAATTGTGTTAATCAGCCAATATGTAAGTTTTTTGCATTATTTTGTTGCATCTTTGTTTATCCTGTTTTATCATTTAGATTGATGAAGTGACCTTGAGAAAATTATGCCAGTTATTGTGCGTCGGACGAAAAAATCATAATGAATCATGCTTGTGCGCAATATGAACTAGGATGTATAATAGTTGGCAATTTTGTGCTCTTACTGCACATTTGGTACACTACATTGGATTAGGAGGGATATTGATTTGTGAGGATAGAATTAGAGGGAATTGTATTAAGGTGGATTATGGATATCGTTTTAATACGGCATTTAGTGCAACAAACTGTCAGAAAACCGTACAAGTAATGTAAGATAAAAAAATTATGAGAGTTTTTCGTTATAAGAGATTTTTTAAACTTATACAAGTTTATTAATTACTTTTAACTTGATTGTCCGTAAATTTTTTACTTATATGTGATCTTTTATTATTATTTATTAATCTTTTCTTTTACGTATCTGTGAATTTTTTGCTAATACTTAATTTTTTAGTTATATGTGAATGTTGTACTTTTAAGTAATTTTTTTACGTTCAACACCCAATGCTGCGTCGGGATAATTTTTTTTATCCTATATAGTGTAATTCGGTGTACTAATTTTTTTAATTCCCACCAAACACCTTCTTAATGTCATAGGTAACCTACCTGTAATACAGTGTCACTTGTCGTATGTATGTAGCTTAAAATGTTGAACAGATTCCTTGATTTCAGGTTGCAAATATGATAAGGTTTTTAGTGGATAGCTACAACAAGCCTATTCCGGCAATTCTGGAAATCCCGTCCAAGGACCATCCATATGATCCTGCACACGACTCTGTTCTTTCACGAGTGAAATACCTCTTCTCAACTGAGTCGGTGGCATCTGGAAGGCGTTGAATTATTGCAGAGAATTATACGTACGCTAGTGCACTATTCCTTCACATGCTGCTGTTGCCTTCTTTTGAGTTGACTCGCTCCTTTGCACTTCGAGTTATTGGACTCGTTATTTTTTCTCGGATTTAGCGTTGTTTAAACATCGAAGATTATCTTTAATTTGTTTGTTATCGGTCAGCTGGAAACACTATTGGGAATTTATATTTTGCAAATAAATGTAATACATTTCCTTTCAAATAATGTAGTGACTATTAATGTTCACTTCAGAAACTTGAGCGATTGTTATGAAAAAAGAACTTTCAGGACGTTAGGGACAGTTGATGTAATTGGGACCAAAATTACTGTGCTCGCGTGAAGAATCGTGCATTTACTCAGATTCGTAAAATAAATCAAAAAATATTTAAGGGATTAAAGATAGATATTTTAATACGTTCCCTGCCTTTTAAAAGTTCCCAGAGATGAGGGGCAATGGCCATCCCTAGGTGGAGGCAGCGTGCAAACCTTTCCTTGAAAGGGGAATTTTGGCGCAGCCGTGCAGAGAGGTTTGTGAGGGGAAACAAAACCGTTGTGAGAAGGCTGTTACGAACAAAATCAACAATTTGATATAAGCTCGTTACATGATTGTAAGTATGGGAATCTATCATCATACGAGAGGCGGGTAATTTATTCTCAAGAATTTGCAAGTGCAAGCACAGGTATATTTACGTGTTCATTGGCTAAAGCAAATACAAAATGAATTACTCACCACTCTCGATCAAACATCACAAGATGCACTCGACCTGAATCATATTAACTGGATAAAACCAACAATACAAAGGTTCTTGAAATTTAATAGAAGTTATTGGCAGCTTACAACCAATGTGAGTGCTCCCAGCTTCGGATTTTTCATCATTATTAGAGACAACAATTGCAAAAGAAGTTAACAAGTTCAGCAGGCATCAAGATCCCGGCATGGAGGAGGTTTAGGCTCGCTTAAAAGTGTTGTGTTCCCACCTTCTGGTCCAGAATTGGTGCGTTTTGGGTTTTGTGTGCCACGCTGAAATATAAAATTCATTAAAATCAAATAACAATTTTTTTAACTTTAATAATAGACTCAACATGCTGAACTTATTGCATTACCGGAGGCTTTTCTCCTCTTCTCAAAGCCTCCACAATTTCTACAACTCGCTTCGGAGTGACATCTTCCTGAAAGAGTTGAGACATGAGAGATCGTTTTTTGTAATTTGCTGTAAAAGATTAAATCCGACATCAACGTAGATATACTTGACCACAGAAAACTATGTATGACATGAACTTACATAATAATTATAGGAATATCCTTCAGATCCATTGGAATAATCAGCTACTGTAATCATAGGAGCATTTACGCAACATCCCTATTGAATTCCAACAACAAAAAATCACGTCATATATATCATATAAGCTCGACTTCTGCGACACGTTATAATGTAGTATATAAATCTTAACCATGCGAAAGTAAACAGTAACCATGTGGTGTGAAAGAAACAGACACGAGACTTAAAGATTCAAAGAAGTGCATATAACAGCATGCATCTACAGTACCACAAACAACGCCGTGTTATTAATTGACGTGACACCAGGTAGCAATGAAAATATTGTCACAAATTTTTAAGCAGCTTATCTTTGTGATTGCAACGGTTGTGCCACATCTTTCTTAGCACTGCATATTACATCTCAATGAATTTTTTGAGAGAGAAATTATGTTTTTTCATGGCAGGTGACACTTGGAAGAATAGCGTTCCAATCTTTTGTGGAAGGCAGAAAGGAAAATGTAAAGTTAGGATTAGCTATGCTGCTTTCTTCACATGTGCCCTATCATGCTCCACCCTACATTTGTTCTAATGAGACTCAGTTTCAATCCTAGTTATTCTATTACTAATCTTAGATGAGTAACCCCATAGCTGAGAATTATTATACCACAATACCTGTCGCTAAGCATGACTATACGAAAAGTAAAATTTATATTCCTCTGCATCTATTGCCGGCCCAATGCACAGGAAAGTCAAGAACATCATAAGGCAGCCAGAAAAATATTGTTTCGGATCAAGAAATGAGGCTGTTAAGACTCATACCATGCATTCCATTTCTCCAACAGAAAACAAGCCATCCTTGGTAACTTCTGCAAAACATGAATAACAATTCCCAATTGAAAAGAAAAGTTTTTAAGGATCTTCCGATTTCCAAACAAAACCAGAGAGGTTGTGTTATAAAGGATTGACCATTGCGCTTTACTCCAAGGTGTTCCAGCAATGCATCTTCAATTTCTCTAGAACCGCGTATCATGCAGGGTGTTGTTCCACATACCAAAAGGTGGTACTTGCCAACCTGAAGGGAAAGAGAGCAGTTCACCATGTAAGCTAAAGTTCATGTAACAATGATGGGCCCATACAACATTTTTCATGAATTTTATGTAGAATATCTCACCTTCGTTCGGTTAAACATTGAATAGAATGTTGCAACCTCATAAACACGAATTGGAGCAACTTCAATAATCTTAGCAACCTTCGTTACAACAGGATAAATTACGTGAGTGTATAATCAAATGTACAGTAGTTAATTTTATTCATCAGAATACTGCACAGAAGCAATAGATATGGTTCCACTTTTCAGAAATCATTGGGTCAACATTGGACATGACATTGTTTTATCACATTTCACAGTTCACACAAAATAACTATAATATGACTAAAAAGTAGGGTGATCACAGGGAAAACTAGCTCAGTAGCTTATACTATTTTGGCAGGATAGTTATGATCTAAGTTTAAGTCTATCTGTCCAAAAAAAAAAAAATTTAGGGGAATATAGTTCAGCTTAACAGTTCTGATAAACCTCTTAGGGTCCATGTTGTATAGTTGTTTGGGGGTAGAGCTTCTGAATCTATAGATTTCATCAGTAAAGCTTTTTAAGAAAAGTTGTTTCTACAAAACGCTGTTTGGTTGTCAATTCAAAGTGTTGTGAACATTAAATTAATAGTTTGGCAGTACACTTGCTTTTAAATTGACTTGTCCATATTTCATAATAATATGACTAAAAATAATTCATTTATTATATTTCTCGTCATTTTTTATAAATAATATTTATTTCATATTGTATAACATATAAAGAAATTAATATTTTAATTAAATTATCATGGCATAGTTATTTAAGTTTAAATCATATTATTTAACACGACATATATTTGTCACTTTCAAGTAAATAAAGTAAATCCAATGAAAACCAGTTAAAAATCAATTTATACCATGTTGAAATAAAAGTTCAAATTTACCTTTATTTGTGTGGTTGGAGTGAATTTAATTTGAATTACGTAGAGTACTTTGAGAATGTGCATATGTGTGTGAGAGAGATAAGTTTTGTTAATATTTTCTTCGAAGTTGATTGAAAAATTAATTTAAGGAGTTTCCAATTGTATCAAAAGAATCACAATTGTTAGGTTTACAAATTCAGGCTTGCTCGAACATATATACACTTTTACGTAGAAAATTCATCAATCTCCAAGTACTTAGTTCGTAAATTCACAAATTTTATACTTAATTTGGATATATTTGATATTTTATTAAATAAGAAGGATAATATTGCAAATATAAAAGTTTCATTAAATGGACATTTCAGCTTCCAAGCTGAATGTAGAGCTTAAGGGGAAGCTTAAACATGGGAGCTTCTCTAAATCAGCTCATAAAAACTTCTTTTTGGCCAACAAGCAATTCTTTTACTGCACCAAACACTTCCATTATTTAATAAAAAGAGCTTTTGCTCCCAAAGTAGAGCTTTTGGGCTTTGAAAAATCCCTCCTAAAAACATTTAAGCATGCATACAAATATTATTGAGAAGCATATTGATTTCATGAATATAACACCACCGCAGAACAAGTATAATGCGCATTGCATACTGTCCATATAGCATAACAATCTGCAAAATTTTGTTGTATAACAATCTGCATGACATTCATGTTATAAAAAACTGAAAGGCACAGAGAGAATATCCAAATGCAAATAACCATCCTACTTGCTTAATGAAGAGGAGAAATACACTATCTTCATTTATCTATTTTAAATTTGATAAGAGCCATCAAAACTATCTATAAATCCTCCCTCTTTGAAATTGGTCTCTCACAACTAGGTCTCCCTCTCAACCTCCCTCCTAGTGCTTTTAATTAAGAAAAATTGTTCAAAATTTTCTGCTCAATGCCGATGTGCATACAAAATAAATTAAAATTTGAGGGTACATGGCAATCATTTAACAGGCACCAATTAATACTCGATAGAGAGTAAAAATTAATAAAGCAATTAAATGGATTGAGTGAAAATCGCATAACAGTCCAACACAGACATCAATAAAAGGAAAATTTCCCCACAAAATTATGCTTGCATGATCTAGTTTATTCTCTTTAAGATGATAAAAGTTTTACTTTATCAAAAAGAGGGAAGGGATCAGATAATAAGTTTCAGTCTTATCAAATAACGAACTTCTCTTTTAGCACACAGCAAGGTGTTCAGGATCCATGACATGGTGTACTTCTCCACATTAAATTACTAAATTTTGAAAAAAGTTTTGTAATTTCTAGCTTGAATTACTCAGAAGTGTATCCCCTTTAGGCAGGTTAATAAGCATTGGTTGGCTTAAAATTCATCTCGATATCATTCAGGAGCAAATTTTGGCCTAATTAAAGTCTTCCCTGTAAGGATATTTCATTGCACGAGTCTGCTGCTGGTTACGATAGGTATCATCATATTTCAAAAAATAAAGCGCACAGCCATACAAACTAAAGTAGACTAGATTTAGCACTCATGCTAGTTGAACGTTGATTATGCGTCACTGTGATTCAAGGTTTCACCAGGATACCCTACAAATGCTATCTTCAGATATAAATGAACCAAATGAGGGAAAAGAAAAGAAAGAAAAAGGTAGTAAAAATGATGTCAGCTTACTGCATTCATTGCCGAAACAGGAAGCCACCCTCCATGTTGCTGTTGTGCAAGATCCAGTAATGGAATGACAGCAGATTGTTTGTAGTTGGACGGATAGTGAGATATTATTTCCTTAACCTGTGCAACACCAAAAATCAATGATTCTTAGTATACAAAATCTCAAAAGATCCAGTACCGAATATCTACAGATTGTTTACCGATAATGAAAAAATATCTTCTTGACCGATGCATAGATTCAAAATATGGTTTGTCTTTTGAACAAAATTTACATGCATCAATTTATAAGTGAGTACCTGCTTATGAAGTGCAGACATTGACACAAGTTCTGTAGAAAATTGGAATGTGGAGACAATAAGAATTTGGAATGTTATTGGTAGATTACATTTTGGTATTAACAGTCCAGATTACATCTAATGACAATTACTTTCAGTAGTAAAAAGCAAGGTAATGCATTTTCAAAATTCACTCTCAAATTCTTACTGTTATTTTTATCGAAATTTTCATTCCTTTATACACCTCACATTGGAAAGGTCCCGTAAGATCGGTTAAGCTGTATTGTACACCAACAGATCCTAGATAATGCGCTCAAGGACTTGAGGGTTCAATTCTGACTGTCTCATGTTACATGACATGCTTTTTATTTTCGGTTGTCTTAAAAAGATACTTTCCAGACATTCCAATACTGATATTTATTAAAAAGTTGGGAAGAAAACGAGGACTAAATATTAATACTCATTTAACAGTAAGTGATAGAAGAATTTGAAATCCAAAATAGTGATGGTGAGGAGTCAATCATAAAGGAACTTCCCCAAGTGGTGAAATGCCGAACAATGTGAGTTAGAGGATGAAAATTATGGCCACTACAAGGCAGAACATCAAACACAATAAGTTTAATACGAGATTGAGACCAATATCAACCTCGATTTTTCGCATTTACGAACATGTAGTGGCATCATTGTGACATCATACAAAAAAGTTGAGGAATTCATCATCACCTCCATAAATATGACAAGTGGTTAGCTTTTCGTTACTCTAGACTTGTCAATTAGCCACAATCATGCTCAACGAAACCATAGAACCTAGTTTTTCTATCAAAGAAAAAAAGGGGATTCGGCCAATACAGAATGCCTTCCGAATCATCCCATTTATAATTTATTGGTCCATACACGTGGGATTGAAAATTCTCAGAAAACAAAGGTTAGCCAGCAGTTCTCGATTGAGAGATTATCTCACTTACATAAGGTAAAAACTGGACTTGTTAATAGATTGTGCCGCAGAATGATGCTAATCATTAAAATTGTTGTTGTTACAAGGAAAACTGAAGCTGTTTGATGATCCCGATAGATGAATGCCACTAACCTTTACTTTGTTTGCATCCGTGAATTCCCATGGAAGGTCCGGATTGTTATCGGGAGAATCAATGTGCTACATTAGAAAATACGACCAAACAAATTCTCATCAACGCTGGAAAAATTACAAAACAGAATGTAAACTGAAAATATTATCAACTTACGTAGTTAAGAGCTGTTGAAAATGATCTCGAAGCCTGTATAATACACCGAAATTAATTCTATAGAAGTCGGGGAAAAATCAAAAGCAAAAATTAGAAATAAAAGACGACCTGAGGGATTCGGCAGAACGCTTGACGGATCTCACGGAGACGCTGGGCGGCGAGACGGCCGATCATTTTCGTCTTGAATTTTGACTGCTTTGGGTTTAGGCTCTGAGCTCAGATTCGGGAGGGCAGAGGGGGAGAACCGGAGAAGTGTCCACCAACGTTTACGGGGTGCGTAGTGCGCCAACGCGAGCTTGGTTTTTGGACGCGGGTTTTTTAAGAGGAAATTACGTGCATCCATGTCCTTAAAGTTTCAA
>CAIGRS010332812.1:0-10121 GCA_903798395.1 Fraxinus floribunda
AGGGTGGCGTGGGCTTTCCAATGGTGTCCAAATCCGGTAGTTTGGGTGGCCGGAAATTTTCGATTTTTTCGCCGAGAGAAGAATTCTTTGAGCTTGATTTTCTTGTGGTAACGTGATGTAACTGATTTAGGTTTGGATTTTTAGAACGTATTAATTACTTTTAAACAAAGGTTTAACTAATTTAAGTGTATTTTTCAAATTAGTTATTTTAATAGAGTATTTGACCTAATTTCCCCTTTAATTAATGACCTTAATTAATTATGGGAATATTTCATAACTAAGAAATTAAATTTCACTAATTTCAAATTTAAGAAGCTAAGTTTAAAATTTAAAATTTCAGATTTTTTTATAGTTTAATTAATTAAACATATATTTTATTAATGAAATATATTAAGCTTATAATTTCATATAATTGGTTACAAATCACAATTTTTATATGTCACAAATTATTTTATGGTCACAATTCAAAAATTTTATAGGTCACCGTTTATTCATCGATCACAAATAAAAAATTTGTACGTCATAATTTATTCACCGGTCACAAATCTATCAAATTAATAATCACATATTATTTATTAGTCACAAATCACAAATTTTATAAGTCACGACTTATTTTATAGTCACAAACCATTAAATTAATTGATCACAAATTATATTTAGGTCACAATTTATCAAATTATTGGTCACAAATTAATAAATTTTTAGGTCACAATTTATCTATTTCATTAGTCACATACTGTTTATTGGTCACGCACCAACCAATTTATTGGTTATAATCAACTAAATCGCTTGTGACCACACTACACCGTTGCAACAGCCCAAACCACTGTCGCCAGAACCACCACCAACACCACCTCTCGGCAACAAAACCATTGTCTCGAATACCGTGGCCAACATCACCACCAACACCACAACCCACCCGCAACCATCGTACCACCACAACCACCACCACCAGATCCCCTATCCACCTATAGCACCACCATCACGACTTGTACTACCACCGTAACCCATCATCGCATCGCCAGTAGCCAGCTAAAGGGTGTCCCTTGCCAAGGTCCTTAGAGCCCTACCACCACCTTCATTTCACCGTCGCCTCCTAATCCACCAACGCCGTCGCACCTCAACCTACACAATTGATAAAAACTCCCAACAACACGAAAATCACCCCAAACCTCCATAAGCAGCTTCATTACCAACAACACTACCACCACACCCCAAGCAGATTCACTACCACCATCAACATCTCACCACCGCAGCACCTCACCATCACTACGGTGGCAACATGAAAACTACTGCAAAGTTGATCTATTACACCACCACTACTGAAAACCACAACAGCATGAAAATCACCCCAAGTTGTTACTTCGTGATGCTGGAGATGAAGCCATTGCTCTTCGATCTACAAACATGGGGATGATGCTGTAGCTCACTGCTATGCTTGCGGCAGTGTTGTTTGCTATGTCATATCCGGTGGTGATGGAGAGAAGATAGAGTGAGGAGAGAGAAGACGAAGGATGACGCTATCACTCACTGCTATGGTTGCGACAACGATGTTTGCTGTGTCACCTTTGGTGGTGACTGAGAGAAGAGAAAGTGAGAAGACAGCGAGAAGATAGAGAAGAGGGAGAGACGAGAGAAGAGGAAAATGTTTGCCAGTTTGGAATGAAATTGATTAGGATTTGGAATGAAAATTGCATAATTGATATTTAATATTTAAAAATGAAATATATGATTTTTGAATAGTGAAACCTAATATCTGAAATTTGAAATTGAATATTGAAAACTCTTGTTTTGTGTAATTTCCACATTAATTATTAGGAAAACAAGATCCACTACCGTTAAAATATAAAATATTAAATTAATACACTTAAATTTATTAGAATTATAAATTTTCGTATTAATTACATTCAAATTGATTTTGTCACACTTCTGAATTTTTGTCACTACCTTCTTTTTTTTTTTTTTTTTTATTTTTTTTTTTCTTTTTGTTTAATTGTTTTTTTTTTTTTTTTTATTTTGTCACTTTTCGTTTAATAGTCTTTATTTTATCTTTTTACAAGATTGAAAATTAATCATGATATGTCACATTTTTTGTTAAAAAAAAAATGATATTTACGTTTTAATAAAGGTTGTTGTATGTGCAGTTTAACGGGACAACAATTTCAATCATTTTGTTACTTTTATATTCGTTATCTTGTTCCCATTTATCTCTATAACAAATGAAGATGCTAATTTTATTCATATCCGCAAAAGGAATATAAATGAAATAACGTGAGACTCTTTTAAAAAAGTGATAGAATATGTCTCTTTTAATTCCAACAAATTAACTCATGTAAAAAAATAAAATAAAGTGTTACATCATATCACTTTTTAATGTAAAGACAAATTTGAATTCATATTCATATTCAAATTTCGATTTGTGTTACACACACACGCGATGTGGTGAGATATGATTGGATTAAAATTTTTTTAACCAAAAAAAAAAAACTTCCCAACTCTCTTTCGATACCTCATCTGCATATAAACCATTATGCAACTCCATGACGTATAGATAGCATTATTTTTCAAATTTTTGCATACACTTGTATGTATGGCTGTATCGCTTTAATGGATACTAAAGAATTCAAATGAGATATATTGTAATCTTTTTAGGAAAAAGTGAGAGAATGTCACTTTCAAGTCTTAACATCTTAATTCACATGCAAAAATACAAACAAATTGTTTCATCATATCGCTTTATAATGTGAAGCAAGGTTTGAGTTCATATTAACATTTAAATTTTCAAAAAACACACATGTATATATCTATTTAATCACTCCAAATGAATTCAAATGACATAAACTGTGACCTTTCTGAAAAAAAGTGATAGAGAATGCCACTTTGCCCACTTTCATTTTCATAAACACCTTGCACACATTATTTGAATTGATCCAAAGTGATTTTTCATATATACTGACTCAATCCAATTCATTACATCATGTTATTTTTTAATGTAAAACAAGGTTTGAATTTGTATTCATATTTAAATTTTCAAAAACACACATTTATGCATCTATTTAATTGCTCCAAGAGAATTCAAATGAGAAGGAATGCAACTTTTTCACATAAAAGTGAGAGAATGTCACCTTTCTTATTCTCATTTTCAGAAACACTTTATGTGTATCACTCAAATTGATTCAAAATTGATATTTCATATCTATTAACTTAATTCAATTCATACAAATCTAAATTTTAATATATGGTTACTCAAAATTATTAATTTAAAATGAAATCTCATATGTACTTAAAAAAAAAACCTCAACAACATTAAAATCAAACTAAATATGAACTAGTTGAATTAAAAAAAATCATATAAACTTGAAGATTTGAGTTGATTATTTGCAAATTTGGGTAAGAAAACTTTGAAAAAAAGTAGTTGAAGTAGCCATTAATCTTGCTTGGGCTTGATTTGTGCAAGATTTCATCAATGATTTCAACTTTGCTTGATTTGGATTTTGGAAGATTTGGAATTTAATTTGCTGATCTGCTTCTCCTCTTTAAGTTAGGACCGCAAAAATTATGGTGCAATTGAATGAAATTATTGTATTTTCCTTTTAACCTATGTTTGTCATGATTTTTAAAAATGGCCCCAAAAGTAAGGGTATTTGTGTAAGTTGAAAATCGGTTGAATTAATGAGTATTGTGACATTACGAAAATCGGGGTGAAATATTTTCAAAAATCACGCGTGATGTTTTTATGCTACTAAAGTAGATGCTCGAAGAATAAGTAGAGTTTAGAGCGCATGAATATCCAGGCCGATTAGTGAATAAGAATCTATTGTGTTCGATGTTTTATTTTCTGCAAGTTTTTCAAGTTTTTGGGGTTTAAAAGAATGAATGGGACAGGCAAGATGTATATTCTGACATTGTCGATCCACATTTTCTTTTCAGAGTACTTGAATCTTACATTAAAGAGGTATATATTAATTAAGTTTGGTTTAAGGTTGCTCAGTGTATAGAATTAATATAAGATTAATGTAAAACCTTGGATATAGAGCCAATATCAGAAAATCATCATCCTTATCCCAACATAAAGATTTAAATGTTGAGACAAACATTGACAAATATATATATATATTCATCAAAGTCAGTTAATTGACATACAATATAGTCTTCCTGTAAGGAAACCCATAAACCTAATTGAGCTGGAATAAGAAACTTAAACAAATCCAGGGTGTGTGTGTGTGCATTGCATTTGGAAAGTGGGAAGGAATAATCCAGGGTGTTTAATGGAGGACGTAGAGTGGTGGTTTGATGAGGAAGAAGCCGGCTAGTGAAAAGTATCATGTGGATGCATGTGCATTAAGCTTGGAGAACATGCAAAACTTCTCTTACATTCATTCATCCCACTGCCTCCGTGGACCCACGTTAAACATGGTTGCCGCCTCGTATGGATAGTTGTTAAGGACAAAGTCCTAATTTCTTATTATTGAAAATCAGAAAATGAGCAACAAATATGTTGCTACATATTCCATAGTACTAAATTTATTGGTTGGGAAAATCCTTTCGACACTGGTTCAGATGCTCCAACTCATCTATGCATTTGAATGAATCGTATTCCATTGACAATTTATTGCGTCGGATAAGTTTTTCGCCAATTTTAATGATATGTACGGTTGACGAGTTAGATAAAAATTGTGAGCCTTATTAAATATGTGAATGAAAATGAATTCGAGAAAAATAATTTTTAAAAAATGAGGGTCAAACAGGGACGTAGTATATGCCTATTTTAAATATTCAATAAATAAGTTCGTATCGAAAAGACGAGTGCACAATAAGGTCCCACACAACCTACTATTACCAATCAACGTCTCGAATCAAGTATAAAACTCTCATTGTGCTACATCATAGACAACTGAGTTTTCTTCCAACAGCAAAATTTTGGCAAGAGTCATCAAGGGCACAAACAAGAGTCTTTCAAGAATCTTTTATAATTCTATCATGGGTGTTTCTCAGCAGCCTCTTCTTGAATCCCTTGAATTTCTCAACAAATTGCTCAAACAATCCCAAGCCAGGAGAAAATGGTCTTCCCAAAGGGTTAGTAGCATCAAAAGAGGGCATATCAAGAACAGAAAATCAAGAAGAATTTTAATGAAGAGGAGGGCAGTTCTGGATCGTTCCCGGAGGCCGGTTGGCCCGGCCAGAAACCAGATTGAAAGGAAGGTAAGAACCCTGAAGAAACTTATTCCAAACTGTGAATCAATGGGATTGGATAGGCTTTTTAGAGAGACAGCAGATTACATAATAGCTTTGCAAATGAGAGTTAAAGTCATGCAAATTATGGTCAATGTATTTTCAGGTTCTGATGACTGATGAGTGACTCATTGATTATAATTCATATATATGTAAAGGTTGATTCCATTTTTTTCTTCTTTGTTCAATTATTAATTTAGTTTATTTGGTGCAAGAGCTGGTTTTTATCTCCTTTGTTCAATTATCAATTTAGTTTATTTGGTGTAATAGAAGGAGCTGGTTTTTAACCCCAGCTATATGCATGGATCGTGCAGCTGCCTTTGATTATATAGTGATCATTCAATTCTTATATTGTGTGAAATTGGCTTTAATTACAAGGAAATATATTATTTGATGGATTTATTTCTTTGTTTTCATTTTGTGGTGTTAATCTTCATATTCTTCAAACACTCAAATTTTCTTTGGTCCATTAGAATCAAAAATCCAATAAGTATAACAAGTTGACCAAAAGGTCATGTATTTACTTTTTCTTTTTTAATAAAACAGAACTTATTTTTGTAGAAAATTGAAGTAATTCGAAGTATACTTTAACATGAATTTTGGCTCAAGATGCTTACTTGAAATGATAAATTTCAAGATATTTTGAATAGTTGAATCACCATACTTTCCAAAACTCCAAATCTGCAATTTTCTTGCACTCCAATGGCCCCAATCCCGATCACAATGGAATGTGATTATTAGCCACAACTTAAGTGCCAATTTTTGTGAGTTTTCATGCCAAAATAGTAATTCTAGGTGCCTTTCAATTTTGGTGATATTTTCCCCACGAATTTTCATCATCTTTCTCTCTTTTCAATGCTAGACAAAATAATGGAGGTTTTATGAGAGTTATGGGAGGTTACGAGGAATTGTGAATTTGAATTCCAAATTCAAATCACTCTCTCCAACAATTTTGATGTTTTGTGAGTCGTGTCACCCACACGAGCGATCCATGATCCAATAACAAAAGTAAATTTAACTTACTAGAAAAAAGCTTTTTAACACAACCTTAAATTGGTTGAAAATAAGATTTTATTTACCATTGTTGTTCTCAAATGTATGTACTAATATTTTTTCGTCTAGATATAAGAGTGGTTCAACTCGCCTCTAGAAAATTGAACTCAGCTCACGAGCCACCCAATTTGCCGTTTTTAAGCTAGAAATTGTATTTCCCCTCCTCGAAATATAATGAAGACTTAAATTTGTAAGAAAAGTGTAAACATAAGAAATTATATATTTGTAAAAACTCCTCTGTTCGGCCTTGATATAGACTACAATATATAGATGTTACTAAAATTGTACAAAAATAAATATTTCATATATTAACAAATGAAATAAATAAAATATAATAAAGATTAAAAAGAAACATACTTACAATTCTACAATATTAGCAGTTTGCAATAGCAGACCTGAAAAGATGCCGAAAGTTCACCTTCATCTTTTTGAAGTCATTGACAGATACAAACATGTGCTTTCATTCATGTTGTAATATTGCTTAGGACACGTAATGCATCTCGATCTAACATATGATCCTACATGATAGACCTTGTGTTTGGTAAGTATTCATAAAGCTGTTGGTGTTGTGAACAAGTTTCGAACTATATATTGAACAATACCAGATATTGATGTCGTTGTGCATTCAACCATTGAAGTATACCGAAGAAGAGTCAGGCCCTACAATGTCTTGTCCCATGTGGGTGATCCAAGCATATTGGTTTTATATATTTAAAACTCTTGAAAAGTTAAATCTATGTAGTTTGAATCAAAGTAGATTCTTAGTGTAGAAAAACAGATTCTTTTTTTCCTCTCTTTTTGAAATAAAGAGTCAATATTATGATCCCTCGAGTACCCCTTTTTCATTTTATTTTTCTCATGACTCTTAAGACTGACATATTTCAACCGAAAAAATGAGTTTAGTCACGAGGTAACAAGTATTATATGTATCACAATTGTTATTAACCAATACAACACAAAAAGTAACATAACCCAAGCATCACATGTAATATTGCTCACTTTAACAATTCTAAGCTTACCCACCCGAAACTCAAATAAATAGGAAAGAATTTACCAAATCTGATCTAATGAGTTTGGACTCGTGTTGTTATGTGCTTCCATTTCACGTTTATTATGATAATTCACCAGATTGTTCAGATTGAGTGACAACAATATTTTGTTTTTCTAGAATACATGTCTCCAACAATGTCATAATCTTCCTTGTTTGGTCATGTACACCTAAAAAAACAACATACCAATCTCTTCCAAACAAAATTAAGATATGAGAGTTGATGTTATAATTTCACAAAATCACACGCTGATGTAAAATACAGGATGTGGGTCGTCCACGAGGGATGACCCGACTCATAATAAATCAAAAGGATATGAGTGAATGGTTTGAATTTGGAATTCAAACCTGCAACTCTCCTTAACTTCTCATAACTCCCATTTTAACCTCTAAGTTTTTGTCTAACATTTTAGGAGAGAGAAATGACGGCAAGAAATATGTGAAATTCTTATGAAAAATCACACATAAAATGAAAAGCACCTAGAACGTTATTTTTGGCATGGAAACTCACAAAATTAAGCATTTAGGTTGTGAATTATAACCACCTTCCATTGTGATCGGAATTGAGACCATTGTAGTGCTAGAAAATACAGAATTTGACGCTTGAATAGCAAGTTACTTCAACCACGCAAAAAGATCTTGAAATTCATCAATTCAAGTAAGCACCTTGACCCGGAATTTCATGTTTATGAATATTGTGAATTCCTACATTCATATCAAAGCCGTAAGGTTGAATTCCTTGCTGTAATACATGATTAAATATGTCATTACATGATACAATTGGGTTATAAATCTTGTATGTAAAGTCTTGGAATTTTTATGTGGTCTTTAATGTCATTTTTTTGGATAATTTGCTGCTTTATGTACATTAATAATTATGTAGTAAGATTATTATGGTTAGAAAAGTATTTTAAGGACTTTTCCAACTATACAAAGAACTTAATTTTGACCTTGAAATGAAGAAGTCACGACCTCTTGAAGTTAGGTTGTAAATCTGACTTTTGCCATGAAAATTGGTAAAGTCCGAAATCTCATCACATCAAAACTTCTTTTACATAGTGTTTTATGCTTCTCATTATGATTGGATAGATCTTCTCAAAACATTTTCAATCATATAAAGAGCACTAATTTTGGCGTTAAAATGAAGTTATGATTTTTCGAAATTTGGTTGAAAATTTGGAATGTTGCATGATTTTTTTTTGACATTTTCACTCTCGAGCAAATGTTTTGATGTCCCAAACGTGGCATTAAACATTAATTTTATAAAATCTGACTACACAAATAAACTCTAAACGTCGAAATTAGTTGGGATGACCAATTGAAAAGTTTTTTTCGAGGATAGCGTAGTGGCAACACGCCCCATTTTTTATTAATGTAAAAAAAATTATTGTAGATTGGTGCCACACGTGAGAGCGAGTGCAAAACTCGATTTCAATTCAAAAAATTGTAGATTGGTCTCTAAATTATTCTTGATTTTTCAGTATAATTAAATTAATTTTTTGATAGTTAAAAATATTTTTTAATATTTAATGCTTAAAATAAATTTGTAAAAAACGTTAAAAATATTATTTGACTTGATCAAATTCTGATTTTTTTTATTAAATCAGGAATATTTATTAAGTGGTATTTGGCTAGTGGGAGTTATTTTTTTTTTTGAAGTACTATCATTTTCTTTGAAAATGAAAATTATTTTGAAAGTATTTAAAATACCACATTTTATATATGTTCATTAGTTGTGTGAGTTTTAATTAGGTTATGTGATCCTTTGTGACTTGATTTTTTATTTTTTATTTATTTTTTGTGCTTGTTCAAATATGGTTGGATTAAGGCACACTTATAGCATCCTTAGATGGAAGGCTAGAAAAGCAAGAGTTATAAAACTTGTGGAAAAGCAAGGTGCTTATTAAAATTAATAAAAGGATCTAAAATATAACCTAATGAAAGACTTGAATATTTTTGGGACATTTTTTGGTGATAAGCAGAATATGAAAAGTCTAATATCACTTCCCATTTGTTGGGATTTTGTTGCAATAGATATTAAAGTGAGGTTGATAATTTGTATAATAAAACTTAAATGATATGAGTTTTATTATTAGATTATAAGTGGAATTATTTTCTGGAAGAATTATTTGTAATATCACGATATATGTCATAATTGGATAAATGTGCATATTTATGCTTTTATTGCACATTATGTAATTACATTATTGAATTATATGATATATGTTAATTCGTGAATTGTTATGAATGCTAATGTTAGTAGAATTAGTGAGATTCTTATTTAAACATGTTGATTGTCAGTTGAGTGATAGTTCGATGATTGAGAAATTTCGAAAAAATCTCACCTATAACTATTTTGATTCACCAACTGACTGAGAATTCTCAAACTGAAAGAATTAATGTAATTCTCGCTTAGAACTCATGAAATTTTGCGTAATAAAATTAAGTTTATGACAGTGAAATAATTGGATTGCAAACGATGATACATAGTAAACTTTCGACTTTGTGCCTAACGTTGAACTATCATATACGTTAATTTGCATTAATGCAAAATTGTATATGTGCATAAATGGGCTTGACTAAGGATAAAAATGTCTCTAAAATATAATAGATCATGGTATCAAAATCTATAGTTGTTGACCTCAATAAAGGTGATAAGCTAAATGCGATAACATTTGACATGATAAGATTTTGAGTGTACTAGAATGACATGATGTTTAGAGAGCATCAACCACACAATTGAAAACCTTATGTAGGTCATACTACTCTAGAGAATAAAGATCGAAAC
>CAIGRS010332823.1:0-11127 GCA_903798395.1 Fraxinus floribunda
ATGAATAGCATTTTTCATTTCAAATAAGACCCATTTCTCTTTCTTCTTTCTTCAATTTTCTTGTCTGACAAGGGGGGAAATCTGAGGGCGCCAAAACAAAAAGGGGAAGGGAAATTTCTGTGGGAAGGAAACAAAATTGCAGAATCCTCAAAACCATTTCTCTCCCCATTTCCCCCAAATACCCATTTCCGGAACCGGGCATCCTCTCCAGCTAAAAGTCAGATCGATCCACTCCATCAACTCCATCCATTTCCGGTACCGGGCATGAGTTGAAGGTTGAGCTGAATAAATTCATTCATGACTTACAACCATCACAAGGGTGGAGGCATTCAAAACTTCCTGCAGATGTTGGAGATGAAAATGGTGAGACAGTCATAGATGAACGAAAAATAGGGATGCCCATGGCACTTGATCACAGCTGCACAGAATAAGCATTGCTATCTTAAGTATTCCGCACTTGATCACAGCTGCACAGAATAAGCATTGCTATATTAAGTATTCCGCACGGGCAGGTTGGACATGGCGTTTGGAAAGTTGAAAGTCATTGTTGTCTTCAAGTAGTATGTCTTGAAGTTGGACTAAATAAGCCTTGCAGGATGGACAGAATATGCTGAAAGGTTAGACAGAATAAGCACTGCAGGTTGGACATGGCGTTTGGAAAGTGAAAGTCATTGCTTTGTTGAAGTATTCTGTCTTGAAAGTCAGCTGAGCTTGTTTGGTGTTATTGCTAATTGTGTGCATATGTTAAGCCAGTTATTGCCAACTTCATGGAATTCTGCCATTCCAGCCAGTTATTTACTTGTAACGGAGGGAGCGCCCGAGGCAGCTGAACTTGTTTAACAATGAATCAGCTGAACTTGTGTAACTCGTTTGTGAAAATTTGTTGTTTTCCAATGGAAGCAATTTCTTGTTATGTTAACAAAGTCAATAGAAGGCCTGTTATGTATTGCAAGAAAAGTCTTGGAAGCCATCCTTGGGGTCAATCAATGATGGCTGGACTTCTTTTATGTATTTTTTTTTTTTTTTGAGGAATACATGTAGCTTGATTAATTATGAATCAGCTGAAAATTTCTCTGTTGTATATTCATGTTGTATTGGAAACTCATTATGTAAATGAGAGATTCAATGCTTACTTATCCTTTCTTTTTACTTCATGTATTTACTGAATCCAAATATAATGCTGGCTACTCATATAAACTAAAGCCAACAATGGGATTGAAGAGTATAAACCTCGAATTTCAGAACGTTGCTGAGAATTAATCGACTTCAACCATGTTTAGATTTCAGAGAACAGAGAGATTAATTCTTAACCATGCAACTGAGGGTATCAAAGAGCCTCTAGAGTTTCTGGATTTAAGTAAATGAAGTCTACTTGAGAAGAGTTTTTGGTTCATGTCAACCATGAAATCAAGGTTAAAATTAAACGAACAACATGGCATCGTTATACAGATGAACATAATTTTTGCTTGGCAATCTGCATACCACAAACTCAGTCTAAAGCAATTATTTTTCAATCTAGTGTAATTTCCTCTTTATATAATAAACAAGAGTAATGAAACAGATGAATGAAACAGATAAACGAAAATTCCTTGTTCAGGGGCATTCACTTCCTGATTAGAGTCATTCATTTCCCTGCTCCAGTCTTCTTCTTCCCTCTATTTGTGTCCTTATCTATAACAGATAATGTGTTTAGCAACCAAATATTTTCAGTCATGAAGGCAAACATCAAGAATGACCAGGCCTCTATATCAGAGAGTAACGTTTGGGGATTTTGAAAGGCGTATTTCTCTATCTTTTTTCCCTTTTATATGCCTTCTCCTGCCAGCTCTCTGTAAAGCCTTTGTGAAACGGTGCGCAGTCGTGGCAAACCACAATCCTGGAGTTGGACTGTTGGACGGCTGCTGGAGGTGGCAAACCACAATCCTGGAGTTGGACTGTTGGACGGCTGCCGGAGGTGGGGATGACGCCGGAGGTGCTAGAGTTGACCGGCTGCCGGATGTTCTTGGTTCGGGAAGCGTTCGGCTGGACTGGCCTACCTTCGATTTGGGTTATTTGGGAAATCGATTGAAATGGTGATAGGAAGAGGGAGGGAGAGAGAGAGAGAGAACAAGGAGGAAAGGAGCTGGGACGATAATGGAAGAGAGAGAGAGAGCGTTTAGTTTCAAATTTTACTTTTTTTTTAATGGACGCCACGTCATTTAGTAACCCAACTTTGTCAACCCACTTGGGTAGTGTAGCGCGGTTGTAATTTAAATTAGAATCTCCCTAGCCAGGGGAATTTTTTTAATGCAGCATCTTGAGTGCTTACCCGGCATTCAAAGAGTTGTACTGTGAATCTGTCGTGAATGCCTTTCAATTCAGTTAAGTGAGTTTTTGAGCATCTAGAGGTCGTGAACCTTTTTCTGGTACGAGAGAACTGGGAAGGACGTTCTCGTGTGGTAGCAAAGAGCTAAGAATGCAGCATGTAACAGTGGAAAGCATCTAATAGCAAGCATACTCACAATTTAACACGACCTAATACTGAAAGATTCTATTCTGGGACCTGCTCGATAAACATTTGTGTTTACAAAACTTGGAAATTCAAACAAATAAAACCTTCAACTACTAACCGTTAATTATTCACTGGGTCTGCATGCATCTTCGGAAACTGATGGCGAGTCTGAAACAGAATCAAGGGTCTCATGCGATGGTGACACCTCGACTCCTCGTAACTCTTCTATCATTCTCAACACGTAGTTCATCTTTGGCCTTTGANGCATGCATCTTCGGAAACTGATGGCGAGTCTGAAACAGAATCAAGGGTCTCATGCGATGGTGACACCTCGACTCCTCGTAACTCTTCTATCATTCTCAACACGTAGTTCATCTTTGGCCTTTGATCCGGTGAAGCCTGAGTACAAGCCATCGCTATCTGCAGCAAACCCACCATCTCTTCTTCAATATCTTTGTACCTCATAAGCTCCAAATCGAACACCTCAGCAGTCCACTCCTCTCTCACTACAGACTGCACCCACCTCGGCAAATCAATGACCCCATTGTACCCTGGGCCGGCTCCACCATTGTCCACAACAGAGGGGCATTTTCCTGTTAGCAGCTCTAGCAATAGGACCCCAAATGAATACACATCAGATTTTTGGGTTAATTTCCGACCTTCCAGTACTGTTTCAGGGGCATTGTAGCCATTTGATTTTGGGAAGTTGGAAGGTGATGCAAAAACTGAGAGGCCAAAATCTGATACCCGAGCATTGCCAGATTTGTCAACGAGGATGTTAGTGGATTTGATATTGCCATGCATGAGCCTAAGGGACTTGAATGGGTTGTGAATGAAGGCTATTCCTTGAGCTGCACCAGCTGCAATCTTTAACCTCGTGGTCCAGTCTAGCGGAGTTCTACCAGGTCCTCTGTTTCCTGTAAAGATTATTTAAAAAAAGGCCCATTATATCTTGTACGAATAAGAAATAACTGTACCAAACTACATGAATTATCCATCAATCAAGGATGTGGCAATTGTGTTGCATGAGAAACCGATCCAATCATAGCAGAAGAATTTAAAAACAGGAGGAAAATATAGATGTGATCAAGGGGACTGTAAGAGTCTGAGGATAGGGCACAGCTAAAAGTCGCTCAAAAGGCAAAACCAAAAAAAACAAGAAAGATTTGAAGACACTGCATAATTGTGCAAGTGGAGATGGAGGGTGAATGAACAATCAAACAATTTGTGACTGGGGGACCCAGGGCCATATAATTCCAAAAGAAAAGAATAGCTAATTTAAACGTTCACTCTCCAGTTTAAGGTAAACTTAGCACCCAGACAATTTCAAATGGGAATAAATTGACCATCAAGTATTTTTACAGCACATGACATACCTAATAAAGTGGAACATCAAGCTCCCATCATATGTAATAAATAAACAAACAAAGAATTCATAAACAACAGCAACAAAGCTTTTTGAGCTCTCAATCAACCAATTATCAAACTTCAACTAGTAATCTTTTTATCTTCTTAAAATTAGATTGTAGGGACAAATGAAGACATCTTTATCAGAGAAACTACTCGTGGCAAATTATACAAGTATCAAACTAAGGCTAATAGAAGGGCTATTTCAAGGGAATTTTAACCAAATTTTCTTAAGCAGAAGCGATCACATTCTCTGGTAACTACTAACAAGTCAAGAAGGTAATGAGATAAAGATGAAGAACTCCTAATGAAATTCTTGTTCCAACAGATGAAATCATTAAAACAGCTACCAGCATACAAAATCTGAACAAATGAAAATAACAGAATCTATCTTTTTCCAGATCAAACTTATTTTCTTATCAGTTCACATAGTGAAATGTCTTTATCTTAAACAAAAACCCTTCAAATAAATTGAATCATCTTCCCACGATTCACTAACACCTGCTTCTCATACTCTACTTGCACTTCAACTAACAATCTCTTGGATCCTCCTCAATAGCTACTCCTAAAATGGTGAGACATTGACACCAGCTCATTATGAAAAAGACTAGGATGAAACAGTAAACACCAGCGGCATGTTTGTTTTGCCATTTTGGTGACGAACTCAACAAATTATACCACATGCATCCCATCCTTAACAGTGTCAAATCCTATATAATACCTGACAAGGCATTGATGGTCTAAAATTTTCAATTTAAAATGTAATGTTTTATTAGAAAGAAGATGAATAATTCTAAACCCCATGTGAAACATGCTATTTGCAGACAAAAATATTACCACAATCACAGAAAAACCAACCTGATACATCGAAAAAGATAATTATTATGCATATACCATCGGTCAAAAATGGGAAATTACACTGGAAATTCTCACCATGAAGAAGCCAGAACAAATTTCCGTTAGGCATGTAATCATAGACCAACAACTTCTCATCCCTAGCAAAATAATAGGCTTTTAAGCTGACCAAATTTGGGTGCCTTAATCTTCCCAAAATCTCCATTTGCTGCTCGAACTCTTTCTTCCCATTCACACTCAAATCCTTCAATCTTTTCACTGCCACCACATTCCCATCATCCAAAACAGCTTTATATGCAGTCCCAAATCCCCCTTTGCCCAACATCTCAGCGGAGGCCCGCAACAAATCCTCCAGCTCAAACCTCTGCTCCCCTTCGAAAAACACCATTTTACCTCTTTCATAACCAGACTGAGCCCCGTTAATCGGATGCGGATATGGGCTCGAAGAATATACTATTTTCTCGACGTGGGACGACCCGCTCTTTTGCGACATCTTCTTCGAGTAGTTCTTCCAAAAGAAACAGTATAGGAGTAAAGAAACCACGCCGAGTACCAAAACATCGCCGAGAATAATGGCGATTATTGCCACTGAACTAATCTTGGAATGCCGATTGTTTCCCGATTTAACCAACGGCTTAGTTTCCACAGGCATTGAGCTGGGCGACGAGGCAACAATACTTCTAGGACTCAACGGCGACGCCATTGCCCCAGGTCGGGTCGGTTCGCTTGAAATCACCTTACATTTCTCCAACGGAAGCCCACATAGAACCGAGTTTTTCGCAAATGCCGATGTAGGAAAACCCGAAAGCGAAGTGGGTATCTCACCGGCTAGTGCATTACCCGAAACATTGAAATCCTGCAAACTAGGCAAGCTCAAACCAGAAATAGAACCCGAAAACCCGTTTTCTTCTAACCTCAAAGTAAGCAGATGCGTCAAGTGATTCAAGCTCAAAGGAATATTGCCAGAGAGATTATTATAAGACAGATCAAGCCGGTAAATCTTTGAAAGAGAAGCCACTGAAAGTGGAAACTCCCCAGAAAACTTGTTGTGAGAAAGGAAAAGCAGTTTCAAACTGGTTAAATTCGAAAGCACCGGGATGGGACCAGAAAAACTGTTCTGTTTCAAACTGAGGACCCGTAGTTGGGTTAACGAAGTAAGTGGGTTTAACAGTCCTTGTCCTCGGAGGTTCATATTTTCGAGGACTACACGAGAAACCCTGCTGTGAATGCAAGAAACTCCAATCCATGAAGCAGTGCATGGATCAGAGGTGAAGTTCCAAGAGGTGAGAATGATGTTTGATGGGTCAGCGGCAGATTTGAAGAGTAGAAGAGGTTCGATATCTGGGTTTGAAACGGCGGAGGAAGGAGTACAGTGGTGGAGGAAGAGAAGGAGAAGGAGAGAAGAGTGTACCCGGTTTGGTTTTATCGCCATTGTTGTGGTTTCGGTGGGTAGGTTTGCAGAGTGATGGAGAAACTGTTACAGTGGAGTGAAGTAGAGCGTTAGTGGGAGGTGGGAGGTGTAATTAATGGGAAAGTAATGGTGTATTTGTGTGTAATTACATTCATTTACACCATAAATTTATAATGTTTGCCTCCATTTGGTGCACGTTATTTTTAAAAGAATGTATTTTTTCTATTAATGTGATGAAAAATATGTGATTGAAAAAAAAAAGTTATTGATGTGATAAAAATATTATTTTATTAAGGAATGCGTGGTTGAAAATGAGAAAAAAAAATGAGAATTAAAAAAAATATAAGATTTTATTATATTGTCCTATAATACAAGATGAATAAGTATGCAGTACACTTTCGAAATGTATAAATAAAATTAGTTTAAAGTTTTATAAATATAAATATGAGCCAAAAATATGCTTAATTAATCGAGCAATGCGATTTTTTTTATTAGCACATCTCGTTCGTGACGATAAATTCTATTAGAGTATTCTCGTCCTGTATTTTGAAATTAGAGCAAAATCATTTGTCGCTCTTTTGTATTTATTTATTTATTATTATGATAAACGAATATGACTTTTTGAACAAGAACTATTACTAAAGATGTTCTAATTTATAAAAAATTGAAAATAAGAATTCATATAAAATACTCAGTGGCATAAATGCCCCAATGATCAAAAGTTAAAAATCAGAACAATTAAATTGTTATATAACTAATAATAAAATTGTGAAGTAAATATAGTTGCCTAGACTAATTAGGCATGTTTGTCTCCCTTTTTGAAAAAAGAAATAGAGTTTTGAATAATATTTTTTGAAAAATGTGTGGTTGAAAAGTAAAATATTTTTATTAATTTGTGTGTAGAATATTTTATTGAGTGAATATGTGGTAGATATTGTTTACTGTAACAAACAATATTTGAGAAAATAGATGACAAACGAGGGCTAAGGAGTGACTAATGGGAAAATAATGGTGCATTTGGGTGCTAAATAATGTTTCTAGTACTATTTGGCTATTTGCACAAGTTTTATTTCTTGCATTTAAAGTTCTTAATCTTTTACTTATTGTGATATTAATATATCTAATTTTTTTAATAGAATTCTTATCTTGAACGTTTTGTTAATTAGAATATCTCATCATTGTTGTTTCTATTATTATGCCCTTGTTTGGCATCCAATCTTTTTTTTTCCTCTTTCTTCATTTTAACCGTTTCTTCTCAATAAAATAATATTACACATAAACTCAAAAAATATCGTTACTTTTTAATTATACATTCTTCCATCAATCACTATTCCAGAATTTATTCTTTTCTCAAAATGGGTGTCAAACGCATGCATAATAAACTATTTGCAAACTTTGAAACTAAGTATACATATTGTATTTTTGTGTATTTTTTTAATATGGTGAAGAAATAAGTCGTTTGATATCACGCTAATAGATTTTAAGTTGTTGAAATATGATAAAGAAAAAAGTCATTTTATTATTAAAATAAGATATATTAATTAATGTAATGTTGATGACGAGAATATATTAATAAAAGTCATGGATATAAAATGCTAAGCTAAGATTGAGGATTTTTAGCATAATTAAAATTGTGTGCTGTAGAATATAATCACCCAAACTATTTAGGGGTGGACATTTTTCCAAACCAACCTGGACCCATTTCTAATCTAATTATAATAATAATTAAAAAAAAAAGACATTTTCTTGCTAACGTAGATGCATTAATAACCAATGAGATGTTACTGTTCATTTTTTTTCAATTTTCACTCATCAAGTCCTCCAATTTAATTCAGCATGTTGATGTTATTTGCATATCTGGTAAGTTGCATATACGGTATGTCACATATTATTTGCATATCTGGTATTTTAGATATACGGTATGTTAGTTATATATCTAGTATGTTGCACATACGGTTTGTAGGGGATTATTTTTTGAATGATTCTATCTTTATTATAATTCAATAATTTCAATGATACCTTACTTTTCATTTTTCAATATACATTTAATTATTTCAATAATACACTACTTTTCGTTTTTCAATACTTTATTTAATTTATTAATTATTTGAGCAATTTGAACAATATTATCATTAGTTATTTAGTCAATTATTAAGTTATGATGATTGTACATTTGACACGTCATTTTTCAATACGTATTTGATTTATTTAATTATTTGAACAATATTATCATGAATTATGTTGTAATTATTTAGTTATGATCAATGTACATTTGATAAATTCATTATACTTGATTAAATAATAAATTAAATTCATTTAAAAAACTTTTTCGGTGAGTTGTATATACAGTATGTTGCATATCTAGTATATGTTGTAAATACGGTATTTGTTAAACTTATCGGGAGTGGAGAATTATTCTTTGAACGATTTTATCTTTATTACAATTCAATAATTTCAATAATACACTACTTTTCGTTTTTTAATATGTATTTAATTTATTAATCATTTAAGCAAATTGGACAATATTATCTTTGGTTATTTTGTCAATTATTTAGTTATGATGAATGTATATTTAACACATCATTTTTCAATATGTATTTGATTTGTTTAATTATTTAAACAATATTATCATGAATTATGTCGTCAATTATTTAGTTATGATCAATGTGCATTTGACAAATTAATTTCACTTAATTAAATTCATTGAAATTTTTTTTTCTGTAAGTTACATATACGGTATGTTGCATATCTGGTACGGTATGTTAGATGGAGCATTAGCGAGGCAATAATATGATTTGTAAGATTCAATTTAGTTAAAATTTAAATTGATACGAGTCTCAAAATTGAAATTTCTAATACGATTCTTCATTTTTAGCTAGAGGAGCTGAATTTTAATTCGGTCAACCATTAGAATTAGACTAACTAATATGTTTACATAAAATTAACATGTTTTTAGAATAGTAACACTTTTGTGGAGGCCTCAAATAAAAAGTATGAAAGTAAAATTACAACATTTTACACTGAAGAAAATTACACTTCATCGTTGTTTAGGTAATTAAAGAATCGATGCAATTTGGATAATGAACAAGGAATTTGTCAAAATCAATGTTCATATTTTATTTATTTATATCGTTTAATTAATTTTTTCTATATTAGCCATATAATATTAGTGAATTTGGAGAATATTTCAAAGCGCGAAAATTTATATAAGAAAATGGAAGTGTAAAAAAAATAAAAAAGAACCGTTGTGACATGGGACCACAAGAGGACGCATAGAAAAAGACTGTAAACTGTAAAGTTATTACTGCCTCTGGCTTTGCAGTCATAGCAAGACAAATATGACATCTCATTTATAAAGGATGAATTTTCTTTTCAATTCATGAAATAAGTATTATCCACTTATTTCATTACAAGTTTCTATTTATTTATAGTTTTTTTTTTTCAGATGGAGGTTTATAAAAATCACAAAGACGTAAATGTCCTATTTTAGCCTCCTCTTTTATGCTACATTTAAAAGATTGGTGATAATGAAATTTACAATTAACGTTATACATATTTACGATTTACAATTTATGCTACATTTAAAAAATTGGTGATAATCGCTAAAATGAAATTTCGGCCTATACATATTTAACGTTATTATATTGAGTAAGTTATTATTCAATTTTTCGTACGCTTATCTTAGCCGAGCTATAGGTATATAAACTAGAGTAGAAATATAAATCCAAATCGTATCGAACGAAAACTCTTTTGCAAAGTTCTCTACAATTTCTCCTCGATCAACCTATGTCAAACCATTTCTCAACAAATAGATATTTGAGTAGTGCTATTTAAACTCATTTGGTTTATAACCTTACGTGAATGTGACCATAAAAGATATGTGAAATTAAATGACTTATTTAATTATATATTTCATTTAGTCGTCACCTAACACCACGCAGACTAGAGTTATAATCTCAGTGGAACTAAATAGCTTTATTCATGTTATTTAACATCATTGGTGATATTAAATTACATGTTCAATTAAGAAAAATTACGATCCATTTGATAAGACTTATCACATAAATTGGCATTGAACACTAATAATATTAAATAACATTATTTTATTTATAAGTCCAACCAAACATACTCGAGGATGAATTTACAAGTTTTGAGGAATGAGGAGGAAAGCTCTAAAATGCATTGCCTGAGGCAGGAATAAATAAAGGGGGCTCAAGGTTTTTTTTTTTTTTTTGGTGTGGACCCCCTTTATGGTTTAGAGGACTGTAAATCGAAGTGTAATCTCTCGTGTACAAATAGCAAAATTCATAAATAAAATATCATCTTTTGGGATTTTCAACGTCTTACTTTTTCATTTTCAGTCTTTATCTTTTCCACTGTTCGGAAGAAACGCATTATTATGTGGACATTACTTGCATGTTTCTTATTAAAATAATGTCTAACTTATTTCACCACAAATAAGGGTTTCGGAGAAGGAAAAAAGGAGTAAATTTCATCTTTGGTCACTGAGTTTTAGCAAAATTTTGATCGGTCATTAACTTTATTTTGTCTCAATTGGATCACTGAACTGAAATTTAATTTTAATTTTCACCACCCTATCAGATTCCGTCACCTATCTTCCCCCCAAATTGTTGGAGATCGTTTAGTTGAAAGTCCTATGATAAAAAAAATTTATATAGCTCCTGCTTGGTTTAGATAATAATCAGATTTTTAGTAATTTTTAATAAAAGTTGGTAGAATATGTGATTAAAAATTGAGTACTTATAAAAATACCCTTAAAATTAGAGATATTTTGAAAAATCATATGAAAGATTTTTATGAAGTAAAAAATATTGTGTAAAATAAAAAAGTGACACAATGTCACTTTTTTTTTATAAAAATTGACTTTTTAACTTTTTTAAAAAAAGTGACACAAACTCAAAATATATTTGTCACTAAAAACAAAAAAAAAAAAGTGATAGAA
>CAIGRS010332827.1:0-10269 GCA_903798395.1 Fraxinus floribunda
AACTATTTAAACCATATTTAAATTAATTAGTCAATTGATATATAAAAATTTGTGTTAAATAAACTATGAAATGAAATCAATAAATATTTTTTGAAAAAAACAAAATGAGGAGTCAAAATAGAGAACTTATCTAAGTGTATACAATTTTGGACTAAATGCTCTTGATGATACACAAGATGCTTTTAAAGCTTATTTTAGCTCCTATTTGATTCCAATTCTGATCAAACTCATTTTTTAACATAATCATTTTTAGTCACACATCCATACAATAAAATATTTTGCATATTGTTGATGTTGAAAATTGTATGTACAGAATTCAAGCCAACTTAGAATGTAGATGATGATTTTTCTGATAAAGATTTGTAAATTACAAGTGTCAGCCGCCTCCCCCTTTCCTTTCCTTTTCACTCTTTTATAGAAAAGAAAGTACATTCTCCATTAATTCCCTATCTAATCATCTGCAATTTCGAGCTGAGAAATTGTATATGTGGAAGGATTCAATTGGCTACCGAACTTGATCTAGCAATCATCATGATAAGCAGATCTTGCAGGTGGACTCTAATAATTAATGAACGTCTTGGAAAAGGGACCTCATCATGATTACCATAAGCTGATGTCTATGCTGATGCAAAACTATCCAATGTGGACTATTTTGAATGACTGGATTATTGATCTTGTAAGCGATTCTTTATCATTAAGATTCCCCTGCCATTAAAAGACTACACAAGCTTCTCGAACACGTTATCCATCCGAGCCGACCTCATTCCGCCGAACTCCCATTATCACATACTCGTTACGTGTACTAATCCAACCTGACCTCGACTTTTTATTGGATAGCCGAACTTATCTTCTACTGTAGGTATTCATACCGACCTTAAATGACTTTTGAGCTCAGCTCGTCAACACTCGTAATTTCAAGATTTTTCCTACTTTTTAATCACATTCTCGTAAAACACTCTTCTTCTTCTTCATTTTATTTATTTTTAGAGAACGGGCAAACAAGGACTTAATTTTTAACCAAAATTTCCAATTAATGTAGAGTAATTTCCCATAATATCCTTATTTCCCAAATCCTGTAAATAGAGGCTGACGTAGGGTTCCAAAGTTGTGTTTTATATCGCCAACCGCAAACCTGCTGCCCTTCTCTCCCACAGAGAAAGCTTTCTCAGGCTTCTCTCTCTGTTTCCCTGGATGAAATTCACCAACAAAACAAATCCCAATTGGTTTTCATTCAATTTATCATCAATCTGGAAAATTTTCGGTCTCCTTTTTAATAGAGGGTCGGGTTTTAAGCAGAATTATTAACAAGTTTTAATTAGGGTTTTGGGACAAAATTTCTTCTGGATATATAATGTACAAATTAAGGGAGATGATCGGACACTTGAGCGCTGAATTATAAAAGGTAGAATTTTAGTTAGATATATTTTTTTTCCTTCTGGGTATTGCGGGTTGAAGTGGAGGGGCCTTATTATTAATTAAAAGAGGGTTGCGATTTAAGCATTGAATTATAATAGGTGAAATTTTAGTTTGGGTTTTGGAAACAGTTTCTTGCGTGTAGGAATGGAGGGAGATGATCGGACATTTAGGCTTAATTTTACGAGCGAAGGAGTGGTGAAACTTCGTGAGCAAGTCACCGAGAAACTCAAGGAGTTCATGGGCGACTACACTGATGACACTCTTGTGGTATGGAATGAGATTTTATTAGGGATTTAATTGGTTATTTTTGTTATGAGGTTTTGTGAGTTGCTTGAATAAAAATGTGGTTAACTACAGTTTATTGTATTGTAAATGTCTAATGGCATGCAGGTCATGGTAGTTATTTGTAGTTAAACCAGTGCAAGCATGTATTTAAATTTGTTAGGGTATATTGAAAATATTAAATGAACTATCTACTAAGTGGAGAAAGAAAATATGATGATTGAAAATGGAGTGGGTGTTTAGTTTAAGTCAACGAAAATTTGATAGTGTAAAAATAGAGCAGTTTATAATCATTCTGATGGCAGTTTATAACCACTTTTTGATACATAGCTGATTGTCCAATGACACTGTATATGGTGATGGAAAATGCCCTATGAATCGCTGGGTACTACCAGTTTTTTTCTGTAGTAGGATTTTATCCATGTGTTTTTATTGCTTCTGAATTGAAAGTGTTGATTTTTTGAAACTTCTAATGATTTTTGATAGGCTCATTTCTATGTGCTTAGCTTGCACTTTGCCTCACGATAGTTATGCCTACAAGGTTACAGTGCTTTGAAATCCTTATTCGTTTTCGCCTTCCTCCCTTTCCTACTTGCTGTTGGGTATGAGTACTGTTTGGTTTAGTAATTTGGATAAGAATTAATTCAACGTGTTGAATTTTGTTTGAATGTAGTTATTTTCTTTGTCTATACTGCAGTTGTTTTTATTTTTAAATTTTGTCCTTTTCCTCCTTTCTAATTTTAGTCTGCTGGTATCACTTCAAGTTTCTATTGATACTTGACATCTATTGACAAGTTCTTTTGTGCTGCAAGGCCATGATTTTTACTTTATGAATGTTGGAGGTCTGCATATCATAGAACTTCATGTCACAACCCTTGTATCAATATTGAATTTCAGAAAATTCATGTGACTTTAGATAATTTTGTAACCTATCCCCGCATATTGATTAATTTTCTTTGATGTGCATGTAGGAGTATGTTATAGTCTTGCTTAAAAATGGAAGGCGTAAGGATGAAGCAAAGAATGAGTTGAATGTCTTTTTGGGAGATGACAGCGACTCTTTTGTATCATGGTAAGGTTACTCCCATCGCATAAACAACGTGCATAGTTAATGAAGCATAATTCTTATACCAATATTTTGTTTTGTGTAGGCTGTGGGATCATTTGGTATCAAATCTTGATTTATATGTGCAACCACGGGAACCTCATCCAAATATGCTCCCCAAAATAAAATCCACAATTGGGGAGCAGGTTGGAAGAAATGAATTGCATCAGATGAAGTCTACAGGGGAGAATGAAAATGATAGTAGAACACCCAGAAATCGTCACAATCGGGAGTGGAAAAGGTCGAGGGACGAAGATCAAGCCCTTCCTCTTAGAAGCTCTGTGGTTAACAGCATGAATGCCGAGGATGAACCTCAACGGGAACTTTGTGAGACAAAACGATCACTTTCTCCACGGCCAAAAATTCAGAAAAAAGGAAGACGTCCTGAGGAGAGACAGTTGAAAAGGGTGATCTTATCTTTCAGTCACTGGCAGCTTGAATCTTTATGCTTTATTCTCTTTCATTATTTAGATATCGTCTCTTACACTATCTTTTGGCATCTTGGAAATAAGAAAAGCTTTGGGATCCCAGATAGTTTCAACATGATGCACTTTTGATTTCTTGAGTTCCTCATATGACATGTTTCATCTTCTTCCTTCTATTCATGTTCTGAAACCATCTTTACGTTTGGCCAGAGGTTCTGAAACTTCAGATCAGCAGTGACATGGCAAGTCAGCATAATTTCCATTTTAAGTTTATATCAGGAGCATTGAGCATTTATCTATTATAAACCAATAATTTTCATCCATGAGCTTGCATGACATGGTACTGCATCCTTTGAGAAATCTTTAAGATATATATTACATATTATATGGACTTAGTTGTGTCTGCATAATTTCCCTATCTTGGACTCTTGGTACCCATTATTAATAAATCTTACCTCCCCCCTCTTCATCCAACAAAAAAAAATTAAGGAAAACTGCCATGGCGCCATAATCTGTAATCCCTGTTGAGTACCTACATCCTAATTTGTTTCTTTGAATTAACCAATGATGAATGGAGATTTGACTTGTAAAAAATTGTGTCATCAGATCAGAGTATGATATAAAGCCTATTAGATAGAATTAAGTTGTTCAGTAGAGCCACGTGACAGAAATTTTACCGGAAGATTAAATTATTCATTTTTTCTTTCTTTTCTTGAGTTTTTTTTTTATCCTGGTGAAAATTATATCAATGTTTTTGAAGAAAACTGTTATTTCCTCATTTACATTTCTCAGCCAAATATTACAGATATAGTAATTATGACTGGAAAGAATTTTCACCTTATTTGTAAACTAACTGTATTATCCCATGAACACTTCATCAACAATATCAATAAGATATACTATGCCAAAAGTGTACATGTATCAGCATTAAGAGTGCACAGAAATTCAAGAACCATGTAATGCAAGCTCAAGGTGTATGAGTTGGATATAGCATATTCTAGCAGCAGTTTCTGAATCTCAGGATTACTCCCTCGTCAATTGTTATGATCCTGTGATGACAGAGATAGATTTCACCTGTTTGTAAAGGCCAACTTCTCAGTGGCAAACCAAAGTGCTTGTATTTCTTTTTCTGTGTTTGTGCATGATCTAACAATGGACTTGCTATCCCACCTTTCTATATAGCTTTGAACAGTAAGATTTTTATGTGGAGTGTTTGGTGTTAGTTTTTTGTGGCCAAATGCACTATTACCTTAGCTTCTGCGTGATCATTTCATAACTATTATTTGAATATTCCACAGAAATCCTTGCTCAAATGTTGTTTGAGTTTTGCTGATTTCAAACTGACACCATTCACTATCTAACCTGTATTCAATTGTTAAGAGTACTTCTGGGTATGTCTTTAATATTCTTGTTCATGATTTCTTCTCAATGTTAGCAATGTTTAAAAGGAGTCATTTGGTATTAAGGCTTAAGCCTCACTGTAAAACAAAAATTTAAGGATCATGCTACATGTACAGAATTTGTTTACCAAATATTTTACCTACTACTTACAATGGGATGGGGACCACATTGTTGGAATTTTTAAATACACACGGGCCCCGCGCATTATGTGAGAGGGGGTAATCCATGATGTACAAATGGATTAACCCAAAATTTAAAGTGTGCAAATAAACAAAAGAAAAATTTACAAAGAAATTATAATTTAGTTGGTGGGGGCACTAGACTATTCCCAAAGTGGGTCTAGGAGAAATGCACTTTTTAATATTTTAATGGGAAGTTGTCTGTTCTCAAAATGGGTGGGTCAATCAGATTTTTTTTGTTTTGTGGACCACAAAGCCTTGAGGCGGTGCTGTGAGGGGTGTGCACCTCTAAAAACTGCCTTGCAATCAGTGTCGTGAGGCAGTTTTTTGCACGCCTTACTCTGAGGCTGGCCTTAATGTGTGTTTCAATTGCGTTTCTTTAAACAATGATTGTTAATCCATTGATTGTTTTCCCTGTTTTCAATTAAATTTGATAGGACGATGTTTCTCAGGCATCAAGTGCTGCACCACGGAGGCTACTGCAATTTGCAGTAAGAGATGCTGTTGCTACTTCTAGGCCATCCAATTCAACTGCTGAGCCTTCCCTTAAACGTCTCCGTTCAGTGGTTTCTACATCGACAGGGGAATCATCCCTTGAAGCAGGCCCTCAGAGAATCCAATCTGTAGCAGGTGTGCGTACTTCCATGTCTACTGCTATGAAAGCCGTTGCTGATGCTGCAAAAGATGTGAGCAAAGTTAGATCCTCGGGAAATGTGTTCGACAGGCTTGGTCGTGCTACTGATGTTTTGGATGCCTCAGACCATGTAGAAGAGTATAGAGAAGTTGCTACTAAAAATGGAGAAGGTGAAGCTTTTATGGAGGACATTCATTCAGCTTATCTTCACAGAAATGACTTTTCTAGACAATATGAAGGAAATGTGTCGTCCTTGCAAAGGGAGAGAGTTATCACTTCTGATTCAGCATATAATTATAAAGGTTATGATAATGAGAAAACAGTGGATATATCTCAGCCAGGCACTTCTTGTGGAAATAGGGGTGATCACTCTTTAATTGCTCACTATGGTGCTAGTAATGATGCTGATGAAATACTGGGTAGACCATGTCAAAGTCAGGTTGAACCTGAAACCATGCCCAATACAGCTTGTAAAATTGTTAGTTCATCTGTAAAAGCGACTCTCAGGAAACCTCCCAACTATCAGGAGGTAAGGAAGGTTTCAGAGATTGATATTCAGAAATTAATAAAAGAGAGTAATACAGTGGCTACTAATTCTGGAGTGCAGATACAGTTGAAGGAGAACAACAATCCAACAGTATCTGTTAATGGAAATGTAAGACATCTCTGTGAGTCATGCATGCTTATGTTTCTGCATTTCTTCTTCGTCTGAATATTTTGCAGTTCGTACTAAGACTAGTCATTTGTTCACCTCTTTCTTTCAACTTTTCTTTTGTATAGGTGAAAATCGATGCAGATCTGCAAAAGGAATCAATAAAGAATCAGACTTCGACACCTGGTAAGCTTCATATTCTTTCTTATGTCTTGTCTTTTATATTTTCTTTCAATTTGTAATACATCTATCTCATGCTAATATGCTATCATGAGGTTGGCTGCTGGCCATAGTTTTTATTATTACTTTCTGATCTATATTGATTCATATTTTCCATGAAAATGGTTTACCACCGTGTTTGGTAGTTTTCATGTTGCACATATTGGGTGATATTCATATCTACAACACTCTCTTATGCAGGTTTAAATTCTAGTGGTGCGCCCTGGGAAGATGCTGATTCTCGAACCATATTTGTTAGCAATGTACTTCCTCATATCCTGATCCTAAAGCTTCAACCTGATGGATTATAAATTCTCCCCTTTTTAAGTACTGACAGTTTTCTGTATTAGGTGCATTTTGCTGCCACTAAGGATAGCCTATCGCGGCACTTTAACAAGTTTGGAGAGGTCCTAAAAGTGATTATTTTGACTGATCCAGCTACGGGGCAACCAAAAGGGTGAGGTGCTTTGAAAGAATTATTTTCCTGCTAATGTCTCTGCTTGAAAATTCATCCTGAACTATATTACTTTTGTAGGTCAGCTTATATCGAGTTCATGAAGAAAGAATCAGCTGAGCTTGCTCTATCTTTGGATGGCACCTCATTTATGTCACGCATTCTCAAGGTGTGTTGTTGAAGAATATTATTGTCACCGTACTAGGAGATGGGCTGCTTTGTGTTGATTGCATGTAGAAATGCAGTTTATATCTTTGCTTATCTGATATTAATTTACCTAGTCAACTGCATGTGCAATATGAATGCAGTTTTTATGTTTGCTTTTCCGTGTATGCCTGTTTTCTTTATCTGCATTATTTTCATTTTGTAGCCAGTTCTTGTTCCTTTTGGAGGATTTGTTTCTAGAGACTTCATTGGCAGTGGAATTTTTTTTTCCTTCTTTTTTCTTTGCTTTGCATCTGTGGCCATGTTGCTAATTCTGAATGTTAGATGGGAACGTTGCCCTATCAATTGAACCATGCATTGCTTCTAATGAAATCTGGCATGAGAAGAACCTACGCAACTATTAAGTCTGTACTTGTTTGGCTTAATTTGGTCAATTGGTCGGGCTTTTTTGTGAAAGATTGAATTACCTATTATTTTTAATAAGGCAATTTCGACAATTTATCAGCTTAATACATAGCTTTTCTGCATTCGCTGCATGTTGTTGATTTAGTTTTATGGGAACTCAACCATACAGATCCCAATGCAGATTGGAATGAAAAGCTCTGCCCAACCTGAAACTGCATCAGTCATGACATGGCCTCATGTTAGTCGAGCATCCCCATTTCCAGTTTCTAGATTTAGCCGAGTTCCTTTTGCAAGAGGCATTCCCAATGTATACAGGGCTCGTGTACCAATCAAGCCAGGTGCAAGAAGTTTTCAGTGGAAGCGAGATGCTCAGTCCACTGCAACTGAGATGTTGGGTCAAAATGCAAATAGTGCTATTCCATCGCCCACTACTCGAAGCCTAACATATGTTCGAACTGAACCTAAAACGAATGGAGGTTCTGGCGTTGCTTAGTTTGATGAATTATATTTTGGCATGGAGTCCCAGCAATGAGGGAAATATTGAATTTCATTAGAGGTTCAAATCCTGTAGTCAACTTTATCAGAACAGTGCTGGCTATTTTGGTTGGTCAGAGACATCAGCCATGTTGGGAGATGGGTAAGTGGATTAAATTCAAAAAGATAATTCCTTTTCTTCCGGCTTTATCTTCAGTAAGAGTTATTATTTGGAGCGGTCTATCTTAGTTACTTTTTGGATGTTGCTAAAGTTTAAAAAGCATCTCGTTGCTAGATGCATTTTGTAAATATGAGACAGATGTTTATATTTCAGTATTGTTTTTTCTATTTCCGTGAAATTTAAAAATTAAACAAATTGAAAGAACGAGCTGTAGTGAATCTTATGGCATGCTTGGGAGTTTTGTGGTACCGGTTACGGAAGGACCGGTTATGAGTTATTTTAATAGTGATTTTTAAAATAGTCTAACCTATGCTTGAAAATTTATTATCGATAGGTTTTGAAAGTTTTTAAAAAAATAAAATTACATATATGTTTTTGAGTGAAATTTTCATTTATATGTAAATTTTACAATTACAAATTAATTTTATACATAAGTAAATTTTTTTTACTTATAATTAACTTTTTATGTTTAGTCCCTGTTGGGTACAAATTTTTGCTCCAAGAATGTATTTTTTTGATTGATGTGATGGGGAATATGTGGTTGAAAAATGAAGGAAAAGTTATTGATGTGAAAATATTTTTTTATTGAAGAATATGTGGTTGAAAATGAGTAGAATGATGAAAATGAAAAAAATAATGTTGTTCAAACAAAGGATTAATAAGTGATTTTGTGTTATTACTTATTAGTAGTATATTTAGTTTACAAACAAATTTTTATGCGAAGAGTACCTTTTTTATCTTATAAGTCAATATTTTTATTTATAAAGTGACTTTTTGCTTATAAATATTTTTTTAGTTAATGTATTTTTATTTATAAGTTCATTTTGAACAAAATATGTTGGTTGAAATAATTATTTTATAGATGGTAAAATTAGAAGAGAATGAGTCGGTCAAAAATGACTGATTTGATGGTTTGAGATAAATAATTAAAATTACATTATATCGATTTTGGACAGTTTTTAAATAACCCGAAGTCGAAGTTCAAAAAAAATTAACAAGTACCGATTTTTCTAACTTTTCATAGATGGTGCCACCAAAATTGGTCAAATACGGTGGAAAAAAAAAATTCCCAAGCACCATACCATGCCCTAAAGTGAAATAGAGAAATCTGTATTACCTCTTTGGAGAATGGAAGTTTCTATGTCATGCTGCACTCAGTCGAAGCTGTAAGCTGTCTACTTATTCGGCATTCAACACCTTGCTTTCCATTTAAATTGTCTTTATTCCGTGCTTTCGAATACACGTATCCTTGATCGTATTCGTGGCGACCACCTTTCTACCATGTGGTGTCATTGTTAAGATAGAGTTCTCAAGAATCAATATTTATCCCTCAAACTTAACATTAACCTAACTCAATAGTTACAAGTGACCATCTATTAATGATGGATGCTTCAACAAGCACGAAATCGGTTCACTTTGACAAGACATGTAAAGAGAAAATGAATCACCTTGCTACATTACTAGAAAAATATGCCACCTTCCTTGATAGAATAATACATGACATTTTGTCCCATTTAAAAAAAAAAAAAAAAAAAGACAGTTTTGCACCAATCACCTGTTGTCACATCTTAATCCGTGTCATCCAAGAAGTCAAATTCATCTCGCAGTGGCATTACTCGAAAATGAAAGCAACACGTTTTCTGTCAATTCTAAATACTAGAAAATTGACACTGCAAATTATGAGCACTCATTGATTGAGGGTAAAGTTGGAATTTTACCGGCTTTTAAGTTTCGACAAAGCCTATAAGACGTAAAACTACTTAAAAAGTTATTTTAAAGGTAAACATTCGTTTCTTACGTTTAAAAATTACTTGTAAATAATTTTGTTTCCCAACCATGCTAGACGAAAATGAAGTAACTTGTTCAAAAGTACTGCTTTTAGGATTGGCCAAATATGTTCCCCGTGTCATCTCCAAAGTTCTTGTTACACAAGTCTTTGTGAACCAATTTGATAGGATTATTACTTTTGTTTCTACTTCTTGTATAAGAACTCTTGGAGGAAACTGTCTTAATTAATGTTTGAAAAATAATTTCTAAAAAAGCTCTATTCCAAAAGAGCATTTAAAGGCAAATGTTCTTTTAACTAGAAATAACACTTCTATAAAATTAACCACATGAATCCAAAAGTTTCAAAAGTCATGCCAATTGAACCTGCATCATATGAAATTCAATTCAAACTCAGTGCTAAATGGATAACACACATCCTTAGTCAATCTGGCACAAAATAGGATCATATTGAAAGTATATGCATCTGTTGAAAAATTCTAACATATTTGG
>CAIGRS010332839.1:0-12924 GCA_903798395.1 Fraxinus floribunda
TATCTATTATTTTATTATATACAAAAAGTTCATGATTAAGTGCAAAATTTAATATAATATAATAGTACGAAACACAAACTTATATATTTTAATTAGAATTTAACACTATTCAAATTAAAACTAATATATCACAATGTGTAATTATTTATCAATTACATAAACATTACATCATTAATTATTTAATGAACCAAAAAATTTAATATAAACTAGGCAAACGTGCATTGCACGTTGTTTGAACCTAGTAAATTTATAAGTGGTTAATACAATTGAAAATTTAATTTAAAAAGTTTTATTATTGAAGATATAAGGCCTAAATGACATGGCAGTTGACACTTTAAAATATATTGAAGCATAAAAATTGGACAAAACGGGAAAATAGAGTTCGAACAGGACTAAAACCTATCAATTTTGGCTCGAGTCTATCCCATTTTCTTTCCTGTAGAACCAATTATTTCATTTACACAATTCCCAATAGAAATAGATTTAGTCTGATTTTCTAGATATCATAATCGAACTATTCGATGTTATTTTGAATTTACATCAGTTAGGTGTAAATTGAACATCAATCTTCTTATTATTAGTTCTTAGAAGATCGAACTAATTAGTTTGATCCGATTCTTATGCAGTTGTAGATGGTTGGGTAATTTTACGCTTCTTATAACAAAATTTGACATTCAACGTGTTTCTACGAGTCTTTGTAAAAAGTCTGTCTGTCCAAATAAATTGTGTCCAGAGAGTATATCACGCCGCTCACAACACATGTAACACACACTTCATATGTCAAATATAAGATATTTAATGAACCAAAAAAATTAATATAAACTAGGCAAACGTGCATTGCACGTTGCTTGAACCTAGTAAATTTATAAGTGGTTAATACAATTGAAAATTTAATTTAAAAAGTTTTATTATTGAAGATATAAGGCCTAAATGACATGACAGTTGACACTTTAAAATATATTGAAGCATAAAAATTGGTCAAAACGGGAAAATAGAGTTCGAACAGGACTAAAACCTATCAATTTTGGCTCGAGTCTATCCCATTTTCTTTCCTGTAGAACCAATTATTTCATGTACACAATTCCCAATAGAAATAGATTTAGTCTGATTTTCTAGATATCATAATCGAACTACTCGATGTTATTTTGAATTTACATCAGTTAGATGTAAATCGAACATCAATCTTCTTATTATTGGTTCTTAGAAGATCGAACTAATTAGTTTGATCCGATTCTTATGCAGTTGTAGATGATTGGGTAATTTTACTCTTCTTATAACAAAACTTGACATTCAACATGTTTCTACGAGTCTTTGTAAAAAGACTGTCTGTCCAAATCAATTGTGTCCAGAGAATATATCACGCCGCTCACAACACATGTAACAAACACTTCATATGTCAAATATAAGATTTAAGCATAAGATTAAACCATGAAGAGATTTAAAGTCGAAAAAAATGGGTTACAGGATAGGTCATGGTACTTTCTGTGGATACTTTGAAATACACAAAAACCAAATTTAACTATCAGGAACTGTGGCCGCCTCTATGTCTTGACAGTCTCATCATGGTTTGATTTTGCAACCTGTTCCTTTTATGTGAGATTCGTTCAGATTCTTCAAACGGTGTAGTGCTGCTGGATCGTTTCAATGTCGAGTCCTTTCAGCTTCACTACTGACTCAACATGACCCTTGAGTGTGTGCAGCTCCCGAAGCCTATAACAATAACAAAAAGATGTCACAGACTATGCAAGAGGGTGCTTAAAGAGTCGGGACTATATGAACAAAGTCAGTTCATACCTTGCAATCTCAGCTCGCCTCTTGGCCTGTTCTGCGATTTCAGATAGCTCTCTGTAGCTACTCTTCTCGGGGAAAAGATTAGTATTTTCCTTTGTTTGGAGGCCGTGCAAGGTCCTCTGAGCAAGAGCCCATTGAGCTTCTCTCTCTTCTTTTCCATAATCCTTCTTCGTGGTGAACGCAATCTGTTCAAGAAAAAACATCGGAATATGGTAATTAACATGAATTTACAAGTGTAAACTTATGAGTACAACTCTGAGGCATAGCCTTTGAGAAGGTGGGGTTTTGGCCAAATTCGATCATTAGGGTATTAAAGGAGCACTCTTGCTGTCTGCAGTACATCAGAATTAGTGAACTAAAACTAAAAGGAAGGTAAAAATTGGAGAAAATAGATCGTAGGGATTTATGTAGAATATTAAATGTACCTTGTTTTCGTACAAGTTCTGCCATGCTTTTCCACTTAAGATGTATCGGATGGCAAACTTCATTAAGTCGAGAGGCACGTAGAAAACCACGCTGTAAAGCCAGATTACTCCGGCCCATCCCCAACCACATCCTTTAATTCTAGCAAAACCCCAGTTGGCATATACAGCTATTAAAGTAGCAACCTACAAGATCAAATCAGTTTATGCATATTAGAGCTCTACACACGTCTGGTTTTGATCTTTCTATTCCCTTTCTGAGTTCAAGAAAATGTAACTTTTCCATAAAGCTCTAATGACATGGATAGAAGTTTTCGAGCAAATAACTAAGAACACAAAAGAGACATTGAAGTTTTACCAATTGTGCAATGAAGAAAGCAGTCAATAACAGCAGTCCAGGGCGTTCGATAAATGACCAACTGCGTGATCTGGTCACGAAAATTAGAGCTTGACTAACGATACTAACTTGCAGGTATAGAGCAGCCATCATTTCGTCTTCACTATATCTAATGGATCTTACACCAAATTTGTCCTGCATTTGATAGTAAAGAAATTTATTATATGAAGACACAGTTGCAATGCTTGTTTCAAATGGAGAAGTATTAAGAGACGGAAAAGAAAGCATAGAAGAAATGTTGCTAGTCATTACGGAGAAGAAGTCGGTTTCCTTCATGATCCAGAAGAATATAACAGTCATCAACGCAAGATAACCTCCGAGTACTATTCCAGTCGCAAAAATCTCTTTCAACTTCCAGCTATCGGGCAATGGAGATGCCTTAACTCTATCCTTTGAGATTGTCATGATTGTTCCTGAATAGAATATATATTGAGTTATAAGAGCCACGCAAACTGAACAGAATATTTAAGGTATAAACAATGAGGGAGAATCATACCATCATTAAGGATGGCAATGATCAGAACCATGAATGGAGAGAAATCGAACTTCCAAATCAAAGCAATGAACATAAAACCGAACTGCCAAACAAAAAGTGAACGTCATAAGAAATCAATTGATTATAAGTACTGTAGTGATTGTCTCTCTCCTTTTCCAATGTAACAGTCAACTTACCACGATACGGATAGTGATCGAGACAGCATATATCTGCCAAAACAAAGATGTAAAGAATTTAAACCTGTTTCGACCAAAAATTACAACTGCAGAACAAAAGTAAATAGGAAGAAACTAACTGTGTAATTTTTCATTCTTTGGAAAATAGCTCGACTGGTCAACACTGCACTGATAATGACACTTAATCCCGGTTCAGTGAGAACAATGTCAGAAGCACTTCTTGCGGCATCAGTAGCATCAGCAACAGCAATTCCAATATCTGCCTTCTTTAAAGCAGGGGCATCGTTTACTCCATCCCCAGTCATTCCAACAATGTGCTTCCTCTCCTGCAACTTCTTCACTATCTCATATTTGTGCTCTGTACAACAAGAAAGACTGTTAATTTCCCTTCCCCGGTTGAAAGAAGAATTGGAATTTTTCAAATTTGAAACGATATCAAAGATGCAAGAAGCTAAAAACATTTACCTGGAAAGACTCCGGCAAAACCATCTGCCTTCTCAATCAACTCTTCAATGGGAAGGCCAGCTATAGACTCATCCTTGTGTTGCCCAAGTAAAGAAGCAGATGGATACATATTTGTTCCCATTCCAAGTCTACGCCCCGTCTCCTTAGCAATGGCAAGTTGATCGCCTAGAATTTACACATTGATATGAATACGAATTTGGTTATGAAGAAAGTAACAAAAAAAGAAAAAGGTTTGAAGGTTTCATTTTCGGGGGATTAAATATGAAATTACCAGTAATCATTTTAACATTTACGCCAAGATTGAGAGCCCTGCGGATGGTCTCTGCACTGTCATGTCTTGGAGGATCAAACAGGGATAACAAACCAACAAACTCCCATGGACCACCAGGGGCGTCTTTTGATTTCTCTGGCACTTCCTGTAAATATAGAAAATTAGCCACAATTATTAAAATAATTTTGCTTAAATAAGAAAAAGTAACCAACTTAACAAATATTGGAAGTACATAAGTATAACTACCTCAGAAGGCTTAAACTATTAGAGAGAAGGAAATTTAATTATCTTTGTATCTTCTACGCTCCCCTTTCACATGCAAGGCAAATTTGTTTTATTATTGAAGGCCTAGGACCGTATTCATAATTGGGTTGCAATAAGACTTTTAAAGTGGAGAATGATTTATTTATTTATATTTATTTCACACACATGCAAGTAGGAGAAAACTCTTAACAGCCAATATTTGTATTGCAAACCTGTCTTGCAACAGCCAATGACCGAAGCCCGCGCTCAGCAAATTTATCAATTGTTGAATGAACCTTTTTCTTCAAATCTTCCTTACAGTTGCAGAGTGTTAAAATCTGACTCCAGGCAAAGAGGAAAATGAAATAGGTTATCAATTTTTTGCTTAATATTCATATATTAATCCATTTAGCAAGAACCCAAGAAATTTAGAATTAGAAAGAGCACCTGTTCAGGAGCTCCCTTGCTAGCTCGATGCCAGTTTCCAGCGGAATCAATGTACGTCAAAGCAGTCCTCTTGTCCACAGGATTGAAAGGGAAAAAATGGACCTCCCTGATACCAGCCCGTGCCTAAGAATCAAAATACATGAATCATCATCCCGTGTTTCACCTTTTCAAATTTACTCCTTGTAGAATAAAAATAAAAATACAATAAAACGGATAAATACCTCCTTCGGATCAGCTAGGGTACCAACAATGGCTGCATCAATCGCATCTTGATTTTCAGTTCGAGAAGCCCTAGCAGCTGTGAGCAACACGTGATCCGCATCGACTCCCTTCGCAAATACTTCAATCAAGCTTTTATCAACAGTCAACTTATTCAGTGTTAAAGTGCCTGTCTTGTCACTGCACAGGACGTCCATACCGGCCATCTCCTCAATTGCCGTCATTCTCTTGGTAATGGCGCCCTGCTGCGATAGCCTGTGGGACCCGATAGCCATCGTGACAGACAAGACCGTTGGCATAGCAATGGGAATTCCTCCAATCAAGAGGACAAGGAGATTATCAATCCCCTGCCTGTACTTTCTGTTCTGAATCGGGTACATGACAATTATCTCGACTAGCATTCCGACAGCAATGGAACAAATACAAAAGTTACCGATTGCCGTGAGCACTTTTTGGAAGTGCCCGACCTGGTTGGTGCTATCTACAAGATGTGCTGCCTTCCCAAAGAAAGTATGAACACCGGTGGCAATAACAACAGCTTCGATTTCACCTTGTTTGCATGTAGACCCAGAATAGACTTCATCATGAGGATTCTTGGTTACAGGAAGTGACTCTCCTGTGAGGGCAGATTGATCAATCTTTAACGGATCACCTTCAAGAAGACGAGCATCAGCAGGAACGATATCTCCCAGTTTAATGCTTATAATGTCTCCAGGAACCAAAACGGCAGCTTCCTCTTCACTCCAGCGACCGCCTCTAAGGACCTATTACAGTAGCACAACAAATGTTATACATTCTTGGAAAAATCATTGAACTACAGACTCGTCTATATGGAATGTTTAAAAAGTTTTATACCTTTGTTTTAGGAGCAAGACCAGCCATAAGTGCTGCAGCAGCATTTCCAGCATTGTTCTCTTCAATGAAACTTATAGTCGAGTTGATAACAAGCAAGCAAACAATACCAACAAAGTCTTGCCAATCCGGAGGCCTTCCACCTCCATTAGCCAGTGCAATTGCCATTATTGCCGCAGCTTCCATCACCCATGAGAGTGGATTCCACATAAATCCAAGAAACTTGAGTACTTTGCTTTCCTATTAATTCCAGAACAAACAAATCATCAAGCATTGCAATATAAATACATGACTGTTGAATAAAAGCCATTAGTCTAATGGGAATACCTTCTTCTCCTCCAATTTGTTTGGCCCGAAAATTTGAAGCCTGTTGGCTCCTTCCTCGGGACTTAACCCCTCCCGGTCACATTTCAGCTGCTCGAACACTTCCTCGATGGGAATTTTTTCCTGTTATACAAGGAACAAAAATATGAAAATTAACATTCTTCATATGTAAACTGCTGCTTGAAACTATAGCCTAAATGTGGCTTATCTTTGGAGGAAAGCTTATCATGAAACATATATTGAACTTGAAAGACTACATTACAAAAATTGAATCCATTATAAGCAATATTTCTCCCTTTAATTAGTGATTAAATGATGAAATAATAAGATTGCTCGCTAAGTTTTTTTCCCCAAGAATATTCATTAGTATTTATGAATTATTTTTATTTATAAAATTTATCAATTTATTTAATCATTATTATAATTAGCTTATTGGAATTATTATTTTGTAATTAGGAAATTGTAATTCACACAGCAACTTCTTGCTAAAAAAATTTCTCACAATTGCCATGCTATGACATCTTAATTCACCATATACTCACAACAAAAAATTCCAACTTGATAAAAAATCCAAGTCGAGACTTGAAGCGAGAATCGACCCAAAATATTTCATTAAGTTCTAGCGTTAAAGTTGAATTGTCTCATCTAAAAAACTAAACTGTTAAAAATAATTGATTGAACAGGACTTTCCATCTTTTTTTTTTTTTTTACACAAAATGACCTTTCATGCTGTGGAAAAAAGTCAAAGAAAATATGCTAATAAACCCACAGTACTCCTTATACAAAGCCAGCTTGAATTAATAAAAGGAAAATATATTTATTTATTTATTTACCTTTTTCAAGTCAAGTTGAGCACGTTATCTAAATAATTGAGAATCATAAGGTGCTTGTATTCCTATAATCCTCTATGGTCTTTACAGTTATTCACGTGAAGGATACTAGATTAGCATCTAAAGTTGACTTTCCTACATATGACGGGGCCCCACAAATCCATTTTCTTCAAATCCCAAAAAGAATGGTATTGGTTTCTCAACCAATCACGACGCATTAAAGTGCTGCACGTTTTAGGGGTAGAATTTGCACGTGTAATACACGCGCCAGAAAGAATATATCTCGGGCATGACGCGAAATAATAAATAAAGGTTTATTTTTTTATAAAAAAAATATAGGGACCAAGATAAATATTTTCTAAAATTCATTTAATGGTAGGTGTCATTTGTCAATATCAAGACCTTGATAAAAGTCCTTAACAAAAGTTGAAATTCTCTAAGTACTACGGAAAAAGTACATAAACAAGTATTTGCATTACATAATTCAACCCATAAGAAATTAAGGAGGTGTTTGAGTCATATTATTTTGAAATAATGTATTCTAGAATAGTGGATTGATAGAGAATGTGTAGTTAAAAAAAAAGAAAAAGTTATTGATGTGATGAAAAATATTATTTTATTAAATAATGTGTGGTTGAAAATTAGTAGAAGAATGAGAATAAAATTAATGTATACCAAACAGAGACTAAAGACACCATCGACAATAGCATAAAAAGAAAAGTAAGACCTTAACCTAGTCGAGATAAATAATATTTTATTGTGAAATTATGAGAAAAATAGGTTAAAACGATCAAGAAATTTTACATTTTACGAAGTCTAAACTATTAATATATTATGTCAGTCTATCTAGTGGTTGTAATGGACGAGCTGAGCCGGCTCGGCCCTTACCCCATAAGAGCTCGGCTCGTGCTCGCACCTCGTGGCTTGTCCTGCCCCAAGTTCACCCAAAATGCGTACTCGGCAAGCTGAGCCGAGCATTTAGCTCGCTCTTTTTTCTTTTTTTTTTTTTAATATAAGATACATCTTTCTATATAAAAAATAAAAAAAAAAAAAATCGATTTTGGACGAGCCAGCTCGTGGCTCGGCTCCACGAGCAGCTTGTCAAAAGACGAGCAAACGAGCCGAGTCTAGCTCGTCTTTTTGACGAGTCCGAGCGGCTCGTGGCTCGTTTTGACGAGTCGAATCGACGAGCTGGCTCGGCTTGATTGTCACCACTAAGTCTATCCATCAAAGTTTATCACGTCATTTAAATTATTTATTTTATAAAACAGTATTTTCAATCAGAACATAAGAATAATTTTTCTTTTGCAATTTGTTATGCTGAAATGATTGACCAACTTGTCCAACAGCACCATGTGAAACCGGAATTTGAGCATAAGAATATGTTCATACGTCCTATTCATATAATATATGCAAGCAATTATGTAGTTTCTTTAATTTTGCTTAAACAATTGGCCACATAACGAACATGTTCTCTAGATAAAAATTCAATTTTAATATTCGAATTAAAGAAATTCGACTAGGAGCAAGTCAACAACAAACTATAGTTTTAAAATAAAAAATGGAGAAATTCGAGTCTCAAAAACCATCATCACAACCTCAAAGTCTACTTTGGTAAGTTTGAGATGGACCCACGTAAAAGATGGGAATGTGAAAGATGACAAATAGCAGTATTTTTTGGAATTCTTGTACAAGTTGTTACGCGTTAGATCGTCATCTTAGTATACCATGAAAAGAAAAGGCACGTAAAACGGTAAACGTGGAAAAGAAATACTCGGCTCGCTCGACCCACCATGCGAGTTAGCTCTACTCACTTATGGAACAAACCACGCACAAGATGGCTTGTTTCCAAAAATATTGTTTCGACTCGCGAGTTGCTCGTGATTCGCCATTTTTTATTTTTTTTAACAAAAATTGCATTGTCGCTCAAAGATTACGACTCGGCCCACGAGCCAACTCGTGTGAGTCGACAAGCAGCTCGCACTTAACACCCTAAAAAGAAAGCATCTTAACTAAACTTTCATTAAGTTGAAAGATAAAACAAAAATAAACACAAAAATAACGAACATTTGAACGTTGTTCGGTGTTGTATAATCTAAATGACCGAATAATCATAAAGCTAAAGTTTATACTAACTTTAATAACATTGAAAGACATGTGGTATCGAAAATAATAAAACAGAATAATAAATAAGATTTTAAACATTAGACGAGATAGGATTTAACTTTGTTTCTTTCCGATATCGTTGCAATCTACCTTAACAACAAGTCATAATTGTAGTGCACACAGGAAAAAAAAAAACAAATTTTAAGAAAAAAAATCACTTATTTCATAAGCAGCAACAATCCTACGAAGCAAGTAGATTTAACAGAACAGTAAAACAAGAACAGATCTCATTTTGGTTAATTGAATTTAGTGAATGACGAAAATAAGTAAATCTCACTTCAAGATTTTTTTACTGAAACTAAGCAGAATAACAAAAAGGTAGAATGGTGTATTCAGTTTAGATATGTATAGTTACCAGATCAACAGTTTCATTTTTGATCTCTTCAAGACTGATTCCGCCCATGGTGATGGCTTACGGCGGTGGCGGAACTCCGGCGGGGCAGATCAGAGACTAAAAGAGAGAGAAAAAAATGATGAGGGAGAGAAAAATATATTAGTTTAGAGAATCATGGAACGAGATCTTTAAATACCCAATCAAGAAGAATGAAAAGGGAAAATTGCTCTCCTCTCTTCGAATGAGCCTCCCCAAGCCCTCTTTATATACCGATTTTGTTCAACTCCAACTCTCTCTCTGACTCTCTCTCTACGTAGCTGTATGTATATTTATTGGATCAAATTACATTAATAGCCTCTTAAATATGTGCATATTACACTAAAAATTAAACAAATAGAAATACATTTTTCTTATGTTATATAAAAACATTCTTCTGGTCAAAATCAAATAAAAAATATAATAGAAAGAAAGAAAAGTAGTTTCAAGTTCAGCGTGTGAAAGCATGACTGAACTTTTATTTAGAAAAATAGAGATGCGACACATATATGAAATTGATATTAAAAAAAATCGTCTTTGAACGGAGAGTCTGAATTAATATAAATAGAGACGTGACACTGATATGAAATTGATATTCCAAAAAAATCATCTTTAAACGAAGAGTCTGAACATATTAAAGAGTACCTAAGCATTACGCAAAAGGCAAAGCACGATTGGTCTAGATCGAAGCCTGTGCAAGAGTAAAAGGAAAAGTATACATTTGATTTCCCGTCAAAGATTTCGCAATTTTTTTGAAAGGTGGAAATTTCAATAATTTTAAAAAGGAAGAAATATTTGCATAATAATCAAATCCAAAAAAAGGGAGGATATTTATGTAATTTACTATACAAACCTATGTATACAAGAATATATGCATTAGAATAATACTATCTAGCATCAATTTAGGTTGTCAAATTTGATAGTTTGGATTAAATGAATCTATTATTTAATGTCATATAATAGTCATCTAGACCGATGGTTCATACAAGTGATGCCGAAGAATAATGTTACTTATACGTAAACAGTTATATAACGATTTACATGAGGATGATACATAAAAAAGAGAGTGATATATTTTTATTTAGTTAAAGAAATTCTGATTTAATCATATCTCATCACATCATGTGTATGTAAATCATTATGTACATGTAATATAACTGGAGTCATCTAGACCGATGGTTCATACACTGATACAAGTGATGCCGAAGAATAATGTTATTTATACATAAACAGTTATATAACGATTTACAGAAGGATGATGTGTTAAAAAGAGAGTGATATTTTTTTATTCGGTTAAAGAAATTCTGATTTAATCATAATTCATCATATCATGTGTACGTAAATCATTATGTACATGTAATATAACTGGACGCGGAATAGCTTGATGCATTAACTCCTGTGTTTATTGACTCTTGCATTTTGCATTGGGGTGCCAAAAATTTTCTCACAACCACATCCAAATCGGGAGTCTCTAACTCTTCGTGGGTCCCATATTGGATAAATTACTAGGTTTTCTGCTAATGCTGTCGTCAACATGGCAGCCATTATGGTATCTTCGGCCTCTGAACTGAACAATGGGTTTAAAATTTAGTTGACTATTTTTAATTTTTAATTTTTTTGGGCATTTTAGTTGACTATTTTTTTATTACATAAATAATATATTAAATTAAATTTTTTCCCAAATAAATAATAAATGTCACCTAAAAATTATAGGAAAAATTCTATCCAATTTAAATAATAAATATTACCTAAAAATTATAGGGGAAGACGATATCATTGGTCTAACTGTACAACAATAATGAAATATTAATGACCAACTTACTCTTTCATGAAACTTACCTAAAATGAATTCGTCCAATAGCCATATGTTTTTTTTTCCCTATAATCATGAAGTTGTTTAATTTTGTTAATTAATTCCAAAATTTTCTTTCTATAATCATAATATTTTAAACTTTGGACGTTTACAAATCCAATTTTAAGAGTAATTAACTGCATGATTGTTGTTGAAACTGGTCAACGGAGTTTTTTCAATAAAATTTTTAGTAAAAGTCAAAGCCAAGAATATTCTTGTATTTGGAAATTGAATGAATGTAAAATATGATCTCCGAATTAAAAATATATTCGAGTTGGTGGAGCAGGTGAACACTGAGACCGAAGGTTACGAGTTCAAATCATTTGCCAACACTTACTCGATCGATCCCGTCGTACTGGGTTTGTCTAGTACGGTTTATCTCTTCTGTATAGTTTGCGAGCTACTGCACATGGAGCGAGATTTAGTCAGTGCACACTCGCGGTTTACCCAATGTACACTCGCGGGTAGCGGCTGCGATTTCTACGTCAACCAAAAAAAAATTATTAAATGTCATTTTTTTTCTTTGACCTTTACATAATAATCCCATGGAGTAAAATAAGATTATATTTAGTGAGTAGTAGTAACTACTAACTACTTATAAATTATTTAGTTGTTTTTTTGTTTATAGATATGAGCATGATGGTCACAGCTCTTTAGATTCAATATTTACCTATCCAAGGAAAGAAAAAAGAATGGGAAATAAGAAGTTACTTATAAGTGGCAAAAATAGCTTTAGAAACATACTTTCAAACTTTGGGGTGAAATTTCCTTTTAAATATGAATTTATGTGGAGAGGTAGAAATTAGTTGCGCAGAAGTCACGTTTTGTATATCATCCAACATTGACGTATGGTAATGGTAGGTTAATTTAGAAATTTTCTAGTTATGTCCAAGTTTGCATCAACTTGGCCTGGATGTCAAATGATCGGCGACGATATTTTAATACCAAAAATTATATTTTTGATATTTCGTAAATGGAACCAAATTCGAACTTGAACCACCCTCAGCTCTATTTTTTATTCGATTATTAATCATAATATTTTTTTTTTGTTTAAAAAAATTGTAAAATGGCCATACAAATTATTTTCACCAATATCTAACAGAAGTAAAAGAACCAAATAGCATCCAATATCTAGCATAATATCATACATTTTAGATTGTAGCTCTGCGTAGAGCCTCAAGAAGGATTTGTGGATGAGCCACTACGAACGGGAGATGTAATTTATTTATTCAAATCAATGAATCTGAATGATTAATACTTACTACTCGTATCTTGCAATTATCTACTTTCTGGATCTTGTAAACTTGCTAGTTTGTTGGATCGGCTCATGGGCAGGGACGTAGCCAGGATTTTTAGTTAGGGGAGGCGAAAATATGGGGGGTGGGCCCCCCTCCCGGGGGTTCGGGGGCGGAGCTCCCGAAATTTTTTTTTAACTAGAAGAGGATTGAAAACGACGATTTTGAGTACCAAAATAAGCAAATTAAATTGACTGACCAAAAAGACAATCAGTTTGTCGATACAAAAATAATATGTCCATTTATGTGTCTAACGCTATACAAATTGAAAACATGAACGTTAGATGGATATAAAAAAGACAAAAAGT
>CAIGRS010332864.1:0-15987 GCA_903798395.1 Fraxinus floribunda
TACTGTGACCTTTTGAAATTAACTTGTGACTATCAACAAGAACCTGAGACGTGTGGAATTTGACTTGTGACCTGTCTTGTGACTTGTATTGAAGCTGTCGTTGGAAAAAACGACGCCGGACCGTTCATCGGAATAATCGCCGGAATCGGAGGAGTCGTCGGAACGACCGTCGGAATGCTTGTCGGAGTAGTCGCCGGAATGGTAGCCAGAAAGTTCGTCGGAATGGTCGCTGGAATCGGGGTAGTCCGAGTCGGAGGTGGTGGAGGTTTGTGGGTTAATTAATTAATTATATATATATGTGTGTGTGTGTGTGCGCGTGCGTGTGCGCGCGCGCGCGTCAAAAATCTGATTTTTGAAATATGAAAGTTGTTTTCTTATTTTTGAAATGGTATAAACTTAAAGTGGTATTTATGAATTTTTCCTTTTAAGAATTGGTAAGTTTACAAGTAACCCCATACGTCTGGACCATTTTCCCTTGTTCAAATAGCCCATGTTTGGATCACATTCTTTTTTTCATTCTCATTTTTCTACTCATTTTTAACCACACATTCTTCAATAAAATAATATTTTTCATCACATCAATAATTTTTTTTTTCTTTTTTAACTACATATTTTTCATCACATCAATAAAAAAAATACATTCTCTTGAAAATAATGTGCATCAAACGACGGCTATAGCCCAAAATTTCAATTCAGCTTCTTCGGTACGCTCTGCACATTTGCCGATAAACACCCGCGTTTTTCAAAACCCCCTTGCGCCGAAGAACACCAAAGTTACCGCTGCCAATTATTCACCCATCGGCCAATAGAACTCTCCTATTTACCGTTTGAATCTTTAACAAGCAACGGTAGCAGTTCTTAGATTCTTACTTACTGTTTGAATCTTAATAAAGAGCGGGAATTTTGAGTTTGCTTCCTATTTTCCCCCAATTTTTTCGTGCAATGGGGAAGGTGAAAAGGAGTTCTGCCATCGTCATCTCATCGTCCGACGATGAAGAAGATAAAGACTTCATACTGAAAACCAATTCCAGCTGCTCGAAATCAGTTCCAGTTAGAAGAACCCGCAAGAGGGTTAATAGGACCCCACTTTCTGAGTCTCGTTCACGGGTGTGTCAAGACTCCAATGCCGACGGTTTTGATGCGGTAAATTCATCATTTGATGATGTTTATATAGTATGCATGTTTAAATTGAGGGGTCCGCATTTGTTGGGGTTTAATGTGTGAATTGTTATTGTTGTAAGAGTTAATTTTGTGTAGAAATCTTTATATGTTTGGTATTACTTATGTAATTTTCTATGGGGTTCTATTTGTGAAACTTGGGATTACTGGCTGCAGATTAAACGTTTTTGTGAGGATTTTGATCAAGGGTTCCCTCAGTTCAAGGTGTCTTCTGGTATGCTATTTTTGGAGTTTTCAGTATTGAGTTCGCATTTTCTCATCCCTTGTGAACTGAACTTGTTTTTCTCTGCTTCCCCATGTTTATGGAGGCTTATACCTTCTCTTGTTAGGATTTTTCACCGTTAATATTATTCATATAGCTGTGTCTTGTGGTTACATGCATCTAATTGCAATATGGATCTTCCATTCTGCCCTTTTCAGTTGCAGTTTCTGTTGCACATATGTTGTATTTGTTTACATGTTTAAAAGACTTGGTTAAAATTTTGATTGAGTTGCTTTTGCTAGAAAACTGTAAAATACCTATACGTAAATATTTCCAATTACTTTGAAACGATACTGTCATAGTCCCGCTGAACAGGATTCCTTAACATGTTTTTTTTCTTATTTCTGAGTCATGCTGTATGAATTGGATATGAAATAGGTTCCAGGAGGAACATGGGCCTTTGGGTAGATAAATATAAGCCTAGATCTTTGGAGGAGCTAGCTGTTCAGAAGAAGAAGGTATCCACCTTTAACTCAAAATAAATCTGTAACGACTTTATTGAGTGTTTGTTTTCTCATCCTTGTTTTTTCAGGTTGATGAGGTTAAAACATGGTTTGAGGAGAGACTGAGACCTTCTGTGGTACCGTCTTCTTGTTTTTTGTTTTTTGTTTTTTCCTCTCTGTGGTCGGTAAAAGGTTAGATACTTTAGCATATTGTATAGACCCAATTCCCTCTCCATAACTTCTTGGGTTCTANTTGAGTGTTTGTTTTCTCATCCTTGTTTTTTCAGGTTGATGAGGTTAAAACATGGTTTGAGGAGAGACTGAGACCTTCTGTGGTACCGTCTTCTTGTTTTTTGTTTTTTGTTTTTTCCTCTCTGTGGTCGGTAAAAGGTTAGATACTTTAGCATATTGTATAGACCCAATTCCCTCTCCATAACTTCTTGGGTTCTATTTCTTGGTGAATCCATGATTTTTTCAAGCTTTGATTATAGACCCCTCCACTTCTGGCATGCCTCTTCCCTTAATGATCCTATTCCATTCTAAGGCAAATAATTTTTGTCCTTGCGCTCTCTAGAAAGGGTTCATAAGTGAATAAACTTCTCTTTTATGTAGGTCACCACGTTGAGAATTCAGACGTCTTGCCAATGTATACCTGTTATCTATAGATTCGGGAGCTGTGTACCCCTTCTATTAATTGAAATAGGAATGATTTACAATATGTGGATTTACTCTGTTGTTTCCCTTGGATTGGGCGTTATGCTGATTGATTTGTCATTTGCAAAAGTTTTATTGTTTAGTATTTATTTTAGGATAAGAATCTTGGGGTTGTATTGAAAGTGCAATTATCGGGAAGAAATAGGAATAGGAGAATAAGCAGTTTTAGCGGAACAATGAATCAAGAACTCTTTTCAGGCCTAAAACACGACATAATAATTACAGAATCCTCATGATAACATAAATACATGAGGCCTATAAACTTGAAACACTTTGTGGACTAGAACAAGTAACAAGATTGAATACAAAACTCTAGACCGACTTCACGTTAACTTCTTCAATAAACAAAGAAACCCTTAAGCATATTTCAAGACTATTATAGAATATCAATTATTCAAACTATTAAAATAATAGTAATGCCCCCAATTAAAGACTAAAGGGCCACAACTACAGCCTTTCTTCTGCTAATAATAGAATTTATGTCAGCCTAATAATCATTAGGCACACTTATTGTTTTAAGCATAACTGCTTGTTGCTTTTAGCAAAACCTACGTTATGGCTCTCGAAGTTCCTATATTTTTTTATTCATCCACCGATTCTCATGGCAACATAATGGCATACACAGCTAGTATAAGATAACGAGTCCAAGTTCGGGAAGCACTAAAAGCTTTTTAAGAAACCTTATTAAGGATCCTTGATTCAAAATATATCAAATTAATGAATTGCAATGTGTTGTTCCACTTTTTTGCTTCTACCAAGCCTTAATCATTAATTAAGTGGTCATATAATGATTTGGTATTTCTTTGAAGGGTTACACATAATTTTCAATTTATCTTCTGTGAATCTTTTCTATTATTCTGGACTGGATGCAGAAAAATTCATATAGCAATGTTCTCCTCGTCTCTGGACAAGCTGGAGCTGGAAAATCTGTATGTCATTTCTCTCCTATAGATTGGTGGCCAGAATGTGAAATGATAGTTTTCTGATACTATTTCTCAAGCATTCTCAACTAAATTCTAAAACACAATAGTTTTGGTCTTGCATGAAATGATTCATTCTATCTCATCTTGCAGGCAACTGTCTATGCAGTTGCATCTAACCTTGGAGCTCAAGTACATGAATGGAACACTCCTACTCCCACGATTTGGCAAGAACATCTGCACAACTCAAATTCAGGTATTTCAAGCATATTTGTGCATGTGTGCACACGCACCCCTGCATGTGTGTTTGTGATTCTATATTTATTTTATGAATATGTATGACTGTGGATTTCAAAAATAGTAAGAGTATGATGACACGATTTGGCAACAGTTTCATGATTCTATTTTAGGTACTCCAATCTTAAAGACATCTGTGCTTGCGCATGTTCATGTGTGTGTCTGCATTTGTATCTGTATGCATCTATATACCCACTAATGCAATATGCCCAATGCTAAGAAATGATGACAGACGTTCTTATTTTAGTATATTTATGGATTATCTATCTGGATTCTATATTTTACCTGCAATGCAAAATGATTAAGGGGAACAATGAAAATAGAGCATCTTTTTTATGGTTGGTACAAAGTTTACAACGCAACCACTGGGTTCCATTTCAAAGAAAAATGGTTGAACAGGAAGTGTCTGTAATGAAGCCTTTTAACAATGGCGAATCAATCGTTTAAATGCTGGAAATAGATTTAATTTTGCTAAGTTTTGGAGTTAAGTTTATTTCTTGGTTGGCATAGAAAAATATCTGTTGTTTGAGTCTTCAATTAGTTGTTTAATGCAGTGCCTCAAGGATTGTTTGACATTCTAGGATTAGTCTTACAATTAACTAGTAAAGAATTTCCTATTTACAGTCTTTTGCCTTCTTCCAGTGGAAGTCTTATATGAATGCGAAAGTAATCATTTCATTTTTCAGTTGAGCTAATTTTTATAATAATTCTGTCATGACTGGTGGTGATTTCTAACCCTTCTGAGGGTTTCTTTAACCCCGTAAAAACACATTTCCCCCAATTTTTCAGCCACAGAAATTGTGGAAATCTGGCATGAAAATTTGTTTTTCTGACTTATATTGCACAAAAATATTTTACCTCCTACTTTTGCTCATCACTTCAGAAATGTTTAAGTTACACTGTGAAACTTAACTATAATACACGTGTAATATTAGCTGAATATATCTGTCAGGAATTTGACAAAATCTCAAATGGCTATTTTGAATTGGAAGAGAGAGTTTGATCTTGTAAAATTTTGGAGCATATATCATTCAAGTATTTTCTGTACCTTTTGGTTAATTTAGAGAAAATTTGAAGAAAAGAAGAGGAAGATTTTATTTTGTTCTTTCCTCATTTCCTCTTTAGAAGAGCGTAGAAAAAACCTTATCCACTCATTAGATGTGAAGACAGAAGAAAACAATGCCTAAATTTAAATTATCAATCATTTCAAATTACACAATAACCGAAAACACTTGCTCTTGATTAAAAGAGCACATGAAAAACTATGTTATCAGCGAAAAACATATATCTGTATATCTCATCTTGAATGTGTCATAACCCATCCATAAGTTAAAAGATGAGGACTCAAGATAGAACTCTGATGCAATCTTACAGCAATAGAAAATTTTCTAGTACCACCACCCTGCATCTCACACTCGTGTTTGCTTCATTGTATATGTCTTCAATAATATTGATATTATCACCTCTACATCCCACCCTTGTGATTTCTCCATCGTACCCTATCATATGCTTTTTCTAAGCCCCCGTTTGGCACCCATTTTTTTCTTATTCTTTTTCTCCTTCTTCATATCAACCACACATTCTATCAATAAAATAATATTATATATAAACCTAAAAATTCTCCTTACTTTTTAATCACACATTCTTCCATCAATCACTATTCAAAAACACATTTTTTGAATAAAATGGGTGTCAAACACCCTTTAAATCAATAAAAATACTTTGGAATTCTTGATTCTTTTAGTAGACTGTTCCACTTAACTCCTAAGTTGGTCTTTGAGCCTCCACAGTAGATTGTATGTCTTTTCAACATAAAATCAATCTGGTTCTCCAAGACCTTTGAATCACACTTATCCCTTGTTTGGTATTGATTAAAATCAGATTTTAATCTTAGTCAAAGTTAAACAATCAATATTAATCGCATATTTCATTGGTCCCACAACTTTTTAATTTTGTAATTTGTACAATCTTGAATATCTCCTTTATTTGTGTAAGAATCATAATCTACGTCCTCCATTCATATAGCATCTTATTATTATGGTAATCCTTTTACATTTTTGTTCCGTTTGTTCCACTTCCCTAATTGTTTGCGTCATGATTTTTGAATAAATATGAACTAGGGATACGGTACATGTCAAAGATGGATGAGTTTGAAAGTTTTGTTGAAAGGATAAGAAAGTATGGATTGTCTTCAATGACAAGAACATCTCCATCATCAATCATACTATTGATTGATGATCTTCCTGTGGTAAATGGGAAATTTGCTTATGGAAGACTCCATAGGTGCTTGCATCTACTTTTGCGATCAGTTCATCTTCCAACAGCCTTATTGATCAACGACTATGGCAAATCTGACTCTGCAGAGTATAACACCCGCTACTGGGAAGAACTCCAGTTATCTTTACTTAATGCTGGGGCTTGTAAGGTTGCCTCTCGTAACCTTCTTTACTTAAAGTGTTCGCCTGTTGTTTTCTGATGGTCATGTAAAATTTTATGGATCTTTCAGGTGACTTTTAATCCAATCACAATGAACTCCATCAGAAGAACACTTTCAAAAATATGCAGATATGAGCAATTTGAAGTGGGAGATGAACAAATTGATCTAATAGCGAAAGCCAGTGGAGGGGATATTAGAAGCGCAATAACATCTTTACAGTACTTCTGTCTGAAACCATTTCCAGTGAATTCTCAATCTTTTTCCAAGAGCTCCATGACACATCCAGAAGAAGATATGGACAAGAACAATCATTTAAATGGTGGTACTTGTTTGCCATTCGGAAGAGATGAAACACTATCGCTATTTCATGCACTGGGCAAATTTTTGCACAACAAAAGAGAGTCTGGAATTTTATCTGAGCCTGGTATATCTATTGTAACTTTCTCTTTAAGAAAATATGTCGTAGAGTATCAGGATCTAGGATGTGCTTCAGTGCTTGATCTTTAGAGGACAATTTATCATCTTCCATATCTCATCACTATTTTTTCAGTTCCCGAAAGTTTAATTGATGTTGAACAGAAGAAATTACATCAAAAACTTGTATTTTATTTTTGAGCTCATTGTGTTCTTTTTGTAGATAGAAATGCGATTCTTTTAAAGGACAAATTTATCAGGTTACCCTTCAAAATGGATGCTCCGGAAATTGTGCTTTGTCAAGCACACGGGCAAACAAGGGCCATTGCTGATTTTCTGCATGAAAATGGTAACAGTTTGCTCTGTTTTTCTCTTGCGATTATTGTTTAGTTTGTACTTTCTTTATACGTTTTTAAATATGTAAGAAGATAAATATCTGAAATCATATCGATTTGGCTATAAGCTTTGTTTTATTCAAGTTTCACTGCAACGGACAATATTCAGGTAGGCATTGTTTTCTACGATTTTGTGATTTGGTTACTTGTTAAACTTGATTTTCCAAGCTAGAATGTTAACTTTGCTATTGGATGAAAAAAGAACTTAAAATTCTGTTATTGAGTTTGTGTGAAGCAGAACCACATTATTGGTGACTTTTGTAGATTATCAAGACTTTTATTATTCATATGATGCTTGCAGTTCTAGACTTTGTGAGTGAGGACGCAATTGATGATGCATGCTCTGTCTCATCTTATTTAAGTGATGCTGACTTTCTTCTTGGCGCTCTTGGTGGGACTCTAACTCGAAACTTTGAAGCTGAGAATATTATACACTCTGCTGCTGCTTCAATTGCTGTGCGAGGGGTGCTATTTGGTAATGCTCATGCAGTGACTTCCAGGTATAGTTTCGATAACAATAATTTTCTTTGTTCCAGTTGAGTCACTTTTAAAAACTGTTATGTTGCTGGTAGTGCAGATGGCATGCTATTCGCAAACCAAAGCTCTGGCAGGTTGAGCAATCACTACGACATAATAAGGTTGGTTAGCAGGGAACCATTCCTTTAGTTGGTCATCTCTATTCTTAGCCCATGTTTGATGCACATTCTCACAAAAATTCATTCTTTCAAAGCTCATTTTCAACCCCACATTCTTCAATAAAATAATATTACACGCAAATCCAAAACTTTTCCTTATTTTTTTAATCACATATTTTTCATCACATCACATTATAAAATGCATTTTCTTCTCGATAATGTGCATCAAACATCCCCTTAAAATCCGTCTTGGTTATTTTGAAGAAAAATGTTTTTAAACATTTGGTATCCTATATTCTAGTAACTTTTGTTTCTACCAATTTTACTCTGCCATTTAAATCCTAAGAATCTTTGAATTGTGAAAAAACATAATGTTTAGTTGCAGTGCAACTTCGGAGAAGAGTATGTCTAATGCATACTAAACAGATTTTGTGTGTGTGTGCTTGATAGGGTGCGTTTGGGGGGTTAGGACTCATTCTTACCATTTTGTTGTATTTTTTACGATTAATGGGTTCTTCAGCGCAGTCATTTATTTTTCCACGTGAAATGTTCTAAACCAGCATTTTAGGTAGCGCAGCAAGAAAATCTTATAATGTTGAAACTCTCTTCCATCAACCCTTCAAATTTTAACCCCCTGCCCGCAAAAATTAGCCTTTACTCATTTTTCTAATGCACAAGTTTTCTTTCTACGGTTCTAAGAGTGACGTTTAGTGGACTTTAGGACTCGAGTGCAAAGAGAATACTTTTGAGCTCTTGGTTTATTCTTATGCACATTAATTTTCTCCTCATTTGCTTAATGTGGCTGCAGTGTCAAATGGTAAGTGAGTGGAATGCTATTCATAGTAGCTTGAAGTTATGCGAGTTTTCAGTTATAGCCACAGAATTTAACCCCGCTCGTAACTGGCTTGGATATAAAGTAACCAAAGATGGTGAGCGTCAACAGGTTTCTACTGCAGTGAACAATGGCGAAGATGACTACTTTGATAATGATACTTGTGATGATGAAATAGAAGACTGGTAAATAGTTGATGGAACTATATATATTGGCTTTGCCTCTGTGAATTTGTAAATAACTTTAATATTTAACAGTTTTCGTTTATGAAATCTTAATTTTGTTATCGTTGTAAATATGTGGGAGCTGCCCCTTTTAAAAATAGTGAGAGCTGCGCTTTTGTAGTGCTCAGAAATCTGTTTTTTAGTAGTAACAAGGAATGAGCAAACAGTTAGCTAGCGTAACGTGAAGTTCAGAACAAAATTGAACAATGAAAAAGACGTGAAAATTATCGTTAGCACAAAATATGGAACACGAGTACAATTTTCAATACTTACATGGCGTATAATGAAATAATCATGGATTTCGCCTTTTGCCTTTTGGAACTCTATCTGCAACTCACTTGATGCCAGAAAATAAGAAGATATGTGCATTGATGATTAGATTGGACATTTAGAGGTAAAGTATTGTTTCAATGCAAGTCTTGAGAGGTGGATGGAGGAGCAAATAGTCCAACTTTTTGAGCAATCAAGATATTGAACGACGACTTGTCAAAGCAATATTTTGCAAATTATGCCCTTGTTTGACACCCATTTTATCTCTCATTTTTTCTTTCTTTCTTCATTTTAACCACTTATTCTATCAATAAAATAATATTATACATAAACCCAAAAAATTTCCTTACTTTTTAACCACACATTCTTCCATCAATTACTATTCCAAAATTTAACTTTCCCCAAAACGGGTGTCAAACACAAGATATTACATAACTACACTTCATTCTACACAGTTAATTCTCAGAGGTAAAACATACGAGGATACGATGGCTTCCTCAAGAACTGAAAACTAAAGTAGAAGACCACAGCAACGCTACTACATATCAAAAGCAGAACTTGCACCATGGTTGATTACCATACTTCCAGCACCTCAACAAGACTATTTCACCCACTCTTAAATACCTCGTCGTTATTCCGCGCCTCTCAGTTCCACCGACATGCTGTATATTACATTACAGAAACAGAAGAAGCTGAATAGGTGCATGTGCATCTATATTAATACATGGTGTAGAAAAACAAGATAAAAGTGGATAATTATCTATATTTCAATACATATAAAATATACAGATTCCTAGCCTTGAGTAAATACAGAAACTAAAGAGCCTAAATACTAGGCTACGGTTACAACAGTATGAAGTGCTGCAACCATGTATTAATAATTATGAAGTGCTTTTGACCCAAATTTTGTACTAACTCAAATATCTGACTGCACACGTTGCAAAACCAAATTCTGACAACAATCAGTTATGTGCATACGATCAAATTTTTCTAAATTAATTGTTTACCTCTAGATTTCAAACTAATCATACTCAATTAAGTCAACTCATTATACTTCTATGTGAATCAGATGAGTCATAGTTAAGAGCATTCAATTACAAAGAAAAAAATTAAGAACTGTAAAATTAGTAAATGTATATCTCTACCTTGTACCCAAAATTTGATTTTAACTATGTGATCTAAACAAGTAACTCGTCTCTCAACTTGTTATCATTAACCAATCAATGAAATAGTCGTAATCAATTACTTGAAACATGAAGAATAGGAGTTGTTACTCCTTCGCCGCGAGGCTCCAAGCATGGCCACGTGGCAACCAAACCTAATTCCGCACTCTGAGTCATTCTGCCCATAATATAACTTTGAAAAATCTCAGCGAAGAGCTGAATCCGTACGTCGGAGGCCGAGCCCAATTGCTAGAATCGAACCCTCATTGGAGGAGCAAAGCTGTTATTAGCTTAGTGGAAGATCTTTCATAATCTTTGGTAAGTAATTGATGTGACAATTCACTGTCATAGCTGTCTCACCTAGTGAAACAGGTCAAGTCTAAGCCTTGAACGATAGGCTTAGGGTAGCAACTAGCAAAATGGTGTTAGCATTAAATGCACACGATTGATTGATGCATGTGATAAGAGGCCTCAGCCGTCCTGATGAGGACACATGTTTCTTCATCCAATGGCTCTTATTAATCCTCTTCTACTATAAAAATTCATACATCGTGCCATTCCATAGGTAATGTAAGTTTAGACTCTTAAATTACAACTAAGCTATCTATATCTCTCACTTACATCTCCCAAAGCCGAAACTTTTTTTATATACCAGAGTCTCGTGTCTAAAGCATCTCCCACATTCAAACACTTGTATTATCAACTGGCTTGACCGTCGAAGTGCACGTGGTCAACTCCACCACTACCGTGGAAGGCTATGTGTGGCTAATGGTTTGTCCTAGTATGCAGGAATCAACTTACATGGACACAAGGGGTATTGAGACATGTTGACAGCATTTGGGGCACAAAAATCAAGGTTAATAGGAGTAAAAACGATTTGAAAACATTGATTGAGGATCGACACATAGTAATTAAAATTAAGGTTACAAAATACGTTACAGGGGTTCGCCCCAACTAATGATTTAGCTACATATAAATAATAATAATAATAATAATAATAATAATAATAAATAATAAATAATAATAAGGGTAATAGATTACATTATCGGGTTTAAAAGAAAAACGAGATAAAGATGAACTTCTTATAAGAAGAAATCCACCTTCTTCAAGCTAAGTTCTTGAAAACCTAGCTTTTATTTCTCTATTATCTAGTTTCGTCTCTTTTTTCTCCTCTCTCTAGAATTTGATGTTATTGTATTGTGTAATTCATCTCTACGATTTTCTCCTATGTGGTATGAAATCTCCCTTTATTTGATCCAAAATAAGTCCTTGTATAATTTCCATGAAAATCGTGTGCTCAAAAGGACCAAAATACCTCTAGAAATAAAACAAAACCTCGAAAATATACATAAAGGTTTGCCATGGTCGGAAAACAGTTTGCATACCGCGGTTGGACCATGGCAAATAGTTTTTTATGTGATGCGATGGACTGTGGACCGTGGTTCGCAAACCGTGATCACCCCTGTAACTTTCAGCTTTTTTGTATTTTGGATCCTACTTCCAATTTTTTGTTACATATTTGGTCCTTTTGTACAGGTTTGTAGTTATATTTTCTACCTCGATCTTGAATGAAATTTTCATAAAATTATATGTATACCAACCTAATGTTACATCTTATCTTGGAAATAAGAGCGTCTATCAAGTGATGATATCATTCAGAGAGTTAAAACTAGGCTAAATGAGTGGATAAATAAAGTTTTAGCCCTCCTTTGAGCGGGGTGAGAAGGTGGAAGCCATGGGCTGAAGTGGGAGCCAAGCTTAATTCTGTTACAGGGGAATTTTAGCCACATCTCCTCTTTTTGTGCCTTTAAAGAATCGCAATGGGCTTCTGCCCTTCCAAAGTTCTTCATCTATCAAAATCATGGCGTTCGAGCACCGAAACGGTGAAACGTGATAAAATGGAATTGGGATATGATAAGAGTTAAAAATGAAATTTTTATTTATTGTTGCATAAAGGCAAACATGAATGACAGACAAATAGCAACATAATTGCATCATCCCACCTCTCTTGAGGAATGAGAATTGAGGAGAACAAGTACATCTCCAACCTAAATTTTATGAAAAAACATATAAATTAGATTCATTAAATCATCATATGAATTTTGTAATAATGTCAAAAAGTCAGGCCCTTGGACTCAAAGACAGTGTAATGTCCTGAAAAACTTTTAGCCTTTTGTCGACCTTCCTTTGAGGAAATCCAGTATCATTTCTTGTTTCCTCTGCCTTTTTGATTTCACTGTCGGAACCCAAAACCGCAGCGATTATTGCATTCTCAAAATCCTCACTGTCCGGAAGCAAACCTTCCCACTTATCTTCTGTTTTCTCCGGTGAAGAAGCCGGCTTTTGCATTTTATTTTCCAGCTCTGCAAAGGACATCATTTGCTTTCTCCCGATTTCATTTAAACTTGAATTTGCTCCATTTCCAGACCTCGTTCTCTTAAGGCTCTCAGGGAATTGCGTGGCAAATTTTGACGAAAAGAATGGCTGTGCATCGATATTGAGTGAATTTCCCCAAGAAACAACTTGCTTGACACTTTTTTGTACAGGGGGAACCACCGGGTTTGTGATGATGTTAGTGTTGACATTCTCGTCGGGAAATTCGTTTTCAGGTTTAGAAAATTTTCTGATAGGCTCCTTGCAAGGCTGAGGCTGCCAAATTGCAGAAGAGCCCAGAAATGCATCAAACAGTTTACTCTGTTCGACCCTATCCCCGCCCTTATTTATTAATTCAGATTCAAGATCTCGAAGCATTTGCTGTGCTCTCTCATAGGCCTTGAGATGGGAATCTACACCTCTAGGACCATCAGCCATTGCTGGTTTCACTCTTCTAAGAGTCTCTTTCGCCTCATCTATTCTCCCCTGTTTCATCAAACAAATGCCCAGATTGCACATTTTGTTATTGTCTGGTGCAATCAATAGGGCCCTCCTGTAAGCATCCTCTGCTTCAATGTAATTGTTTTGCTGCATCAATGCCCATCCTAAGTTCCCCTTCAAAATACACAAAAATTAAAAAAATCCTTGATTGTTAATTCAATTCCATTCAGCATAAGTATATATAAAATGGGAATTTGATTTGAAAGAATTAGTACCAGCAATCTAGTGGCCTCTTGCTCCACAGACACTTGAAACTTTTTCCCCTGGGATCTTGCAGTCTTGGTGCGCTTCCCGTTGAAAGCCATTCCTTGCTGAATTTGATACAATTTGTGCCTCAACAATGCTACTTGATCATCTAATCTTCCACATCTCTGCACTTACACAAGTTAATGAGAACAAGCAAACTATAATGTCAAGTTCGTATGCAGTATTGGCAAGATTCTAACGGGGTAATTAATAAGATGAACAAAGAGGAAAATTCGTAGTTTACCTTGTAAAGGTCCACTAAAATATTGTCAAGGGACTCTTGAGCTTGATCTGAACAGCGATGGCGCAACGACTTAATTGCTTCAATGGCTTCTTCAGCCCTATTTTGCTGCTTCATCACAATGGCCATATCTTTCAGAGCACTATCCACTCTATCTCCTGCATTAATTGCTGCCCAAAACAGCGGTATTGCTCTCTCTGGATCTTTATCCACTAACTGATACACAAAAGAATGTCAAGAGAAAACAATATAGGCTCAATTTAGCACCAAATTAAAAATATCTCAAAGGGAAAATAGAACAAGAAATGAATTTTTTTCCCTTAACAATGGGATCTGCAACTTACTTGAACATTTTTGGCTCGGACATAGGGGGTGTCACCAACTGGGACTTTGTACGTGACGTGAAAGGACTCAGACCGAGTTCTCGAAATCCCAAGAGGCTTGGCTGGCGATGAAGGAGCCGATTTAGTAGGTCTGAAACCCGGGGGCGCATTCCACATGTCCTTCATCATCTTCAATTTTTGTGGGTTTAAGACTAAATAATTTGCAGTTCAGAAGAAGGAATTATGGAATAAGATAAAATTGTGGTGGTTTCAGAGAGCAGCCGCGAAAATGGAGAAGAGTGCAGAGAGAGTGGGGGAAGAACGGTGAGAGTGAGGGCAAGGGAGGACAAGAAGGCAGGGTCTATTTTTGAATTAAATATATTTTGAATTTTTCGCCCGTTGCAAGTTACCGTTTCACGAACTAGCCGTTGTCAACTAAGTAAAAAAATTATTTCCGCTTACGGACCATTATTTTTTGATATTTTTCAATTGACATCCTTGAATATCGCTGTTCCTAATACAATTTTTTTTTTTGTTGCTGAAATCAGTTATCTTGTCTTTCGGCGTGTCTGGTAAACCAAAATGATAATTCTATTCGTACTGAATGGGAGTTATCGAAAATGTGCCACACTCTTCTCACTTGCAAGCGGGGCCTGCATGAATAAAAAAACTCTCAAATATGTGATCCCACACCCTATTGTGAGTGTACGTAAAAGATTATGTAAAAAAAAAATTATGTACGTGTCCAAACAAAATGCATTCCAACTTTTAAGTGTCATTTAGTACATGTTTGACAAAATCTTTTAAGTACTTACAAATTGATCGCACGCATTTTTTAGAATCCAAAAATTTTACGAATCACATATTATTTGGGACTCACTGCTTTCAATCACTTAAAAGTTTAGCCAAGCAAACTCAATCAATGAGATTCGCTATATCACCTGATTGATATTATATAGCATTTTGTTTATAATTACTTCCAACTGTTTTGAAATATAGCAAAGTATATTATCACGTCTTAAAAATACAAAAAAGTCTAAAATTATAATAATTTGTAATATAGTTGAAAAATTATTAAACTTTTATAAAATCATATAACTAATTCAAGATTTTTGACCACCGACCACCTTTCAAGTTTTTGTTTGAAAATTAGGGTTAGACATGGATCGATTCTGTTCGATTCTAAAAATAACCGAATTTGAATTTTTGGATATTTAGTAAATGGAACCATTCGATTTCTGCTTCATTCGGTTCGGTTCGATTCGATTCCCTGGTATCATACAATAATTTTTTTTTATATTTACAACAACGTTACATTAATTCGATTATACCATGTTCAATTTTAGTTCTTACAAAACAACGTAATCCAATCTTGTGATATCTTTTGCACCTCTCTTTGTTAAGTTGTTCATATATTTGACTGTAAAAATCATTGGAAGAGGAGGATAGCAAGCTCACAATAATATAATGATAGAAACGGTACTACGGTAGAATAAGAGAGTTAAGTAAAACTTAATTCAATTCGATTAAGTTGGGTTTGACTGGAAACTAGAATTAGTAAAATCATATTTTGGGTTAAATTAATTAGTTTGCAAATTTATTTAGAAAAAAAAAATAATATTTTGACTTATTTAAGATAAAAAATAAATAAATTAGGAAGATTCAGTCCTTATTCGATTCTTAGTCTAGAATTGAGATTCGAACTAAACACGTCGATTCTCGATTCAAATAATCGTTCGGGTATTTAATTTAAGATGAATCGGTCAGTTTGAAAGTTTTGTCCAACCATATTAGAAACATTATCATAAGCTAGAAAAATAAGTAAAATATACTTGAACATTTATCGGTTCGAACGGTTTTTTAAATCAAATCATTTCATTTTTTTTCAACCAAATCACTTTTTGGAGTTTGGTTTGATTCTAAACCACGATTTTAATTACATAAAAACATCTTTCAAACCAGTGAAAAACTAAACATATTGATCGAAAATTTCAATATAACACTTGAATTAAAACTTTTTAAAAATATATATAAACTGGTTAATTTCACAAATGGTCACTGAAGTTACTTGAAAATTTCAAAACGGTAACTGTAGTTTCAAAGTTTCAGAAACGGTCA